>SJYC01116408.1:0-16748 GCA_006408675.1 Madoqua kirkii
CACTGAACACCAAGGTGGAGCACTGAACACCCAGGGGGAGCAATTAACACCAGGGGGAGCACTGAACACCCAGGGGGAGCACTGAGCACCAGCAGAACACTGAACACCAAGGGGGAGCACTGAGCTCCAGGGGGAGCACTGAACACCCAGGGGGCGCACTGAATACCCAGGGAGAGCACTGAGCACCCAGGGGGAGCACAGAACACCTGGGGGAGCACTGAATACCCAGGGGGAGCACTGAGCACCAGGGAGAGCACAGAATGCCTGGAGGGAGTGCTGAGCACCCAAGGGCACCATGCAGGCGGCTGGGCCAGTGTGGCCCAGAGCTCATGCAAGTTCTCTTCTGATAGCTCCCAGTTTCTCAGTGAAGCAGGGAGCAGAGTCACTAGTGTAAAGGGTAAAACTGAAACTCCTCCCTCTTGCTGTTAGTCCAAACCTTTCTCAGTCAAACGTCTCCTTCCCACAAGCCTCCAGCACGTGTTTCCCATTTCACTAACCTCCTGAAGTCCTTTCAACCACTCATGTTCTTCACCAGGCTTGTTCTTCCATACCCCATCAACGTGTCAGAGAGAGGGTGGCTATAAACACTGGATTCCATCAAAACACAGATTATTTGCCATTGAGTCATTCATGCAAAACTTGAAAATATATATGCCTAGGTAGGTGATGCCCATAACTAAGAAAACATAATTTACTCATATGACAAGAGGACAGAGGATAATTAATTGTATCTGAACAGTTTAGCAGGAGCTGCGGCTGCTGCTGCTAAGTTGCTTCAGTTGTGTCCGACTCTGTGTGACCCCATAGATGGCAGCCCACCAGGCTCCCCCATCCCTGGGATTCTCCAGGCAAGAACACTGGAGTGGGTTGCCATTTCCTTCTCCAATGCATGAAAGTGAAAAGTGAAAGTGAAGTTGCTCAGTGGTATCCGACTCTTAGCGACCCCACAGACTGCGGCCTACCAGGCTTCTCCGTCCATGGGATTTTCCAGGCAAGAGTACTGGAGTGGGGTGCCATCGCCTTCTCCGGTTTAGAAGGAGAGACCTTGTTAATTGGAGAGGTGTGATAGGGATAGCTACTTTGCCAGTGGCTAAAAATTTGGTCAAAACTACTTAGACAAAAAGCATTCAAGTTAAGACTGACCTAGTTTAAACTCTGACTGATAGATATAAATGTATAGGCTGTTTAAATGATACACACAAATAGATAGAAACTTTGAGCTAGCTGTTTTTATTTCAATGGTCAAGAAAAAACTCTGGTAAAAATAAAAATTTAAGAAAATACGAAATTGATCACCAATTAACATTCACAACCTTTGGATTTTCCACATATTGCTAATTATTTTGCTGAAAAAAAAACTTTTGCTCTTTTATTTATAATTTATTTCTAGCCAATCATATATATCTTCTGTTATATGAATTATGAGAAGCTAGAAATAATTTGAATATCTTTAAAAGGAAGACTGGTTGAATAATTCTGTTGTATACAAATATTTTAATACAGTTTAATTATAGCTAATACAGATATTAAAACTAAAGACACAAGGAAACATTTATTAACATCAATGTGTGTGCGTGTGTGTGCATGGAAAAGGATTTGAAGTTAGGATACCAAGTTTTCTCCATGAGTTTTCTCCACACTCTGGACTAGAAAGATTGTGAATTCTTTTAACTGAACTTTTTTCTTATTTTTGGCAATGAGAGTATAAAAGGTAATAAACAATGGCAATATATGGCAAAACCACTACAATACTGTAAAGTAATTAGCATACAATTAAAGTGAATAAATTTATTTTTAAAAGATAATAAACAGAGACCTCAAATAGAGTCAGGACTATATTAAGAGCTCTCAAGTGATACTAATGTGTTGCTTATTTTGCGAAGAACCATTGAGCTAGCCAATTGCATCCTTTTATTACAAATCACGAACACATCGATTTTTCCAATTTTATAAGAAACTGCAGTGATACTTCATTTTGACAATCAATTTGTGTTTATTATTGTAACAGGAAATCAAACATGTCAGTCCTAAAGGAAATCAACCCTTAATATTCACTGAAATATTGAATGCTAAAGCTGAAGCTCCAATATTTTGGCTACGTGATGCAAAGAGCTGACTCACTGGAAAAGATTCTCATGCTGGGAAAGACTGAAGATGGGAGGGGAAGGGGGTGACAGAGGATGAGCTGTTTGGATGGCATCACTGACTCAATGGACAAGTTTGAGCAAGCTCCAGGACATAGTGAAGGACAGAAAGAGCTGACTCACTGGAAAAGATTCTCATGCTGGGAAAGACTGAAGATGGGAGGGGAAGGGGGTGACAGAGGATGAGCTGTTTGGATGGCATCACTGACTCAATGGACAAGTTTGAGCAAGCTCCCGGAGATAGTGAAGGACAGGGAAGTCTTGCGTGTTGCAAAGGGTCAGACATCATGACTGAACAGCAATTGTTAATATTATCATTAGACTTGAGCCCCTGTTGATTAGACTAACCGAGATGAGACCTCAAATAGGAGTTTAATTTATTTGGCCTCGGTTATCTTTAGTAAAAAAATGAATGTGTAGACTAAATAACAAATAATAAAAATTTTAAAATAGAGTCAGAGGACCAGAAGGGGGCGCACTCTCACCCTTCATCCGTAGTAGACCTCAACAAAAAGAAAGATTCCCCTTCTCAGCCGGCCAGGTCTCAGCCCCCGAAAAGCCACGGACTCTGTTCACCATAGCCCCCTCGGCTTCCTGTCCCCACCCCACCCTGCTATAAAGCTGTTCTCCGTCCCTTGCTGTAGGGGGACTTCTATGTGGCTCAACGTTGTTGCACACCCTGAATCACCATTTTCTGCTGAGTCTAAATAAACCTATCTTTGCTGGGGAAACATATGGCAGTCTATTTGTTACAGGTCAATGGAATGTACTGCTTCTATAAGAAAGAAACAACAAAAGAAACTTTAATCAGCAAGGTTTGAAACTTTCTGTGATACAGGGGTTTTGTTGAAGCTTTTTGGGTTATCTTTATCTATCATCCTTCAGTTTTCATTTAACATTTTGCCCATGAAGCCTCTAGAAATATTTTCAGATAATTCTGCTTTTAATAAGATCATAATTTATATACCACCAGTTACTTATCTTTTCACTTAATAATATATTGCAGATATGTTTCAACAAACACAGCAATATACTACCCCTTACCATTATTTATCTAATCAGCCTAATCAGCTTCCCATTTCACTATAAAATGGCCACAATAGCAGAAAATTAATTTAAAGAAATATTAAGTACACAAAGGAACAAAAGGAAAATTTAACTATAGGTAGAAAATGTTGCATCCGAAAAATGTAAAAATTTCTGCAAATTACCAATAAATTTTAGAAATCAGTGATAAAAATATTAATTTATAGTAATTTCCTTATTTTGATTACGTTATCACCACAACCAATTTATTTTTAACCACATTTCTTTCCAAATTGCCTGAAGCTCAACTGCTATAGGGAAAGTCAAGGATCTGTAGTGAGAGGGCACAAATTAAATGGTCTTTTCCAGGTTTCTCTAATCCTGCTGCTTTATAGTCTCTATTAAGAGGCCTATAATGGGAACCAATTAACTGTAAATACAGTGAGGAGTCTGGGCAATTAAACAAATGGATTACATTTACCCAGTGATTACACTCTAGCCCTCATGATTATCAGGCACTGCCTACTTTGAGTCACAAACACAAATTAAATTTAGATCCCACAGCCTTGAAATTTCTCATTGTACAGCAACTTCCATTTGCTTATCTCTAACAATGTATCAAAAAATAGCTGCATATAGATTGACGTCACACATTTTGTATCTGTATCCAAACTGAATATCATCAGCTTTTAAAATTCAAGTACATAACTAAATAATTATGCTGATTTACAAAGAAGGATAATATAATCTGTCAATTACAATACATCAGTATACAACTGTCTTTCTCTAAAAATAAAGTCACATAAAAATGCAAATTCTGGTTCCTTCATAAAACACTGATTTTTTTTTTAAGGAGTCAGGCAACTTCCAAGTAAATCATGGATAGTCTATGAGCAGAGGCTGTCACAGGAGGAAGGTTCTTATCTGCTGGTGATTTACAGTTATTACTCTCACATCTATTTTTAAATGACCATTATATCATCAAGCTCATATTGCCATCTTATTTGCAAAGTCAGTGCCAGCAGCAGCAGCAGCTCAGAGCTACAGGAGTCAGAAAATTTCTCTGGATGAGACCTTGAGGGAAAAAAAAGTTCTCAACTCCATCTATCTGTGAGGAAGTTCTAAAAAGAATTGTCAAGGATTTCTTTAATGACTTCCAATTATCAACATGGAAGGAGATGTCCAGAAGGACTTGGGAAAGTTTAGATTTGTTTAGAGAACTGAAGAGGATGAGACAAGCAGCTTCTGCCTGGCTCACACGGAGGCTGTGAGGTCATGTTGTAAGAACCCCTGAAATGCAGCAGTTCAGAGCTTTTCACTTGGTCAGTCCAAGCAGGTGCTGTAGATCTCCTGCCCACATCCCCTACCCTCACAACTTCAGAGCACACTGGCCTGATTGCCAGTCTTTAGCAGTATTGTCTCAGAATTTTCTCTCTCTGGACCTTCTCTGTTTACAGCTCAATAGACCTGAAGATGTTAGTGGCTCAGTCGCATCTGACTCTTTTCGACCCCTTGGACTGTAGCCCGCCAGGCTCCTCTGTCCATGGGACTCTCCAGGCAAGAATACTGGAGTGGGTAGCCATTCTCTTCTCCAGGGCATCTTCCCAACCCAGGGGTGGAACCCTGGTTTCTTGCATTGCAGATGAATTCTTTAGCATTTGAGCCACCAAGGAGGCCCTCGGCAGGCCTGAGATGTCGGTGAATTCATGTAGCCTTAAAATGGCCCTTGCCCAGTGAGGGGCATGAGTTGTACAACCACCCCACTCTCTCCTTTTAGGTGGGTCACTGAGTTATGCATTAAACTGGCTCCAGCAGGTTTTGCCACAAGAGATTCCTTATCGATTGCCTTCCCTTCCCTGTCTCGGGTCCCACTCCCCTATCCTTGTTTTCTAGGATCCAAACCGCTTGCACTTAAATCTTTGAGTGTGCCGTTGGGGGGCAACCTGAGCTAAGAGACAAGCGAGAGGAGCCCAGCCACGTCAGCCAAATAAAGAAACTTACTGAGAGGCTTCTGCCAGTGCAGGAAGAAGAAAGCTGCAGCTGGGTCTCGGCGGGAGGACGATGGAATCTAGGGCAGCACGTGGTCTCACTCCCTCTCTTCTCCCTGAGTGCTGGCCTCCTTATCTCAGGCAGGTCTCCTCCACGGCTACAAATATGGCCCCCAAATAGCCCTGGGTCTTATAACCTCCGGCTTTATTTTTTTACTAAGTTCTGCTAAATGCATTCTCAGCAAAGTATTCTAGTTAGATCTGCTTGAATGAAGGAAATACTCCTGGCATTTCTGGGAACAAGGGCAGAAATGCTAGAGCCGGCCCACCTGGGGACAAGTGTGACTCTGGGCAAGGCAAATATGGCCCAAGAGGAAAGGTTTCCGAAGCATGGGACTCACTTGGTATGGAGCAGAAGAGCTTTTTTCCTAAAAAATGAGGCTGTTGCTCCCAACATAATCACAGTTCATCTTTACTGAGTCACTGTTATACTCCAGTGCTATTGCTATCTACTTCTATCTCTTTTCTATGTATCTCTATTATCTATCCATTCATCTATCTTTTTAATCCTCATAACAACCCAATGAGGTGGAACTAAGGGCAGAAATGCTAGAGCCGGCCCACCTGGGGACAAGTGTGACTCTGGGCAAGGCAAATATGGCCCAAGAGGAAAGGTTTCCGAAGCATGGGACTCACTTGGTATGGAGCAGAAGAGCTTTTTTCCTAAAAAATGAGGCTGTTGCTCCCAACATAATCACAGTTCATCTTTATTGAGTCACTGTTATACTCCAGTGCTATTGCTATCTACTTCTATCTCTTTTCTATGTATCTCTATTATCTATCCATTCATCTATCTTTTTAATCCTCATAACAACCCAATGAGGTAGGAACTATCCTTATCACCACCAAGTCCTCATTTTCAAGTAAGAACATGGAGGCTTATAAATATTAAGTTATTCAAATCCAAACAGGAAGACAGAGTCAGGATTAAACCGAGGCTGTCCAGTTCCACAATCTGTACTGTATTATATTGGCTCCCAAGGTAGAGGGACGGCCAGGCCGGCAAACCCACTGGGATCTCACTGCTTCTCTCATTGCTGCTGTTCATGCCACTGTTTACCAAGCTTATGTAAGAAATACAAAGGATTATCAAGATAACTATGAACAATTTCACACCAATAAAATGGACAAACTAGAAGATATATTAATAGATAAGTTCCTAGAAGCACACCATGTTCCAGAACTGAAACAGGGAAAAGAGGAAAATATGAATAGATCAGTTACTAGTCATAAAATTGAACCAGTAATAGTAATAGTAATAATGCTTCATAACAAACAAAAGTCCAGGAATGGATAGCTTCATAGATGAATTCTACAAAACATTTAAAGAGGAGATAAAAACCTATACTTACCAAAGTATTCCAAGACAATGATGAGAAAGAAGTGTTTCTGAACTCATTCTACAAGGCCAACTGATACTAAAACCAGACAAAGATACACACACAAAAAAGAAAATTACAAGCCGATATAAGTGATGAGCATAAGCGAAAAGATCATCAAAAAATTAGCAGACTAAACTCAACAATACATTAAAAGGACCATAAATCATAAACAAGTGGGATTTATCCCAGGGATGGAAGAATGGTTCAATATCCTTAAATCAATCAGCATGATACACACATTAACAAATTCAGAAATAAAAATCATATGATCATCTCAAAATATGCAAAATCAGTTACTGACAAAATTTAACATCTATTTGTAATAGAAACTCTCAAAAAATGGGTATAGAGGAAATATACCAAAGCATAATAAATGCCACATGTGGCAAACCTATATCCAACCTCATACTTAGTGATGAGAAGCTGAAAGCATATCCTCTAAATTTAGGAAAAAGGCCTGGATGCCCACTCTCATCACTTTTATACAACATGATATTGGAAGTTATAGCTACTGCAATGAGATAAGAAAAAGAAATAAAAGACATCCAAGATGGAAAAGAAGCAAAATTGTTATTCATTCCAGATGTGAAAGTTGCTCAGTGGTGTCCAACTCTTTGCAACCCCATGGACTATATAGTCCATGGAATCCTCCAGGCCAGAATACTGGAGAGGGTAGCCTATCCCTTCTCCAGTGGATCTTTCCAACCCAGGAATCGAACTGGGGTCTCCTGCATTGCAAGCTCTTTACCAACTGAGCTATCAGGGAAGATGCTATCAAAAATTAATAGAACTAAAAGAATGAATTCAGCAACATTGCAGGATACAAATTAATATGTGAAATTGGTTATATTTATACAGTAATAGTGACTTCCTTGGTGGCTCAGACGATAAAGCATCTGCCTACAATTCAGGAGACCTGGGTTCAATCCCTGGGTCAGGAAGATCTCTTGGAGAAGGGAACGGCAACCCACTCCAGTATTCTTGCCACCCCCACCAAAAAAAAAAAAATTAAGACTTCTACTCCTTGGAAGGAAAGTTATGACCAACCTGGATAGCATATTGAAAAGCAGAGACATTACTTTGCCAACAAAGGTCTTTCTAGTCAAGGCTATGGTTTTTCCAGTGGTCATGTATGGAGAAGGCAATGGCACCCCACTCCAGCACTCTTGCTTGGAAAATCACATGGACAGAGGAGCCTGGTGGGCTGCAGTCCATGGGGTCGCTAAGAGTTGGACACGACTGAGCAACTTCACTTTCACTTTTCACTTTCATGAATTGGAGAGGGAAATGGCAACCCACTCCAGTGTTCTTGCCTGGAGAATCCCAGGGACGGGGGTGCCTCGTGGGCTGCCATCTATGGGGTTGCACAGAGTCAGACACGACTGAAGCAACTTAGCAGCAGCAGCAGCATGTATGGATGTGAGAGTTGGACTGTGAAGAAGGCTGAGGTGCCAAAGAATTGATGCTTTTGAACTGTGGTGTTGGAGAAGACTTCGAGAGTCCCTTGGACTGCAAGGAGATCCAACCAGTCCATTCTGAAGGAGATCAGTCCTGGTTGTTCATTGGAAGGACTGATGCTAAAGCTGAAACTCCAGTACTTTGGCCACCTCATGAGAAGAGCTGACTCATTGGAAAAGATTCTGATGCTGGGAGGGATTGGATGACAGAGAATGAGATGGCTGGATGGCATCATGGACTTGATGGACATGAGTTTGAGTGAACTCTGGGAGTTGGTGATGAACAGGGAGGCCTGGCGTGCTGTGATTCATGGATTCAGAAAGAGTTGGACATAACTGAGTGGCTGAACTGAACTGAACTGATACAGTAATAGTAAACTATCAAAAAAATAAATTAAGAACATAATTCCATTTACATATACATCAAAAAGAGTAAAATACCTAGGAATAAATCTCACTAAAAAAGTGAAAGATTTGTACTTTGAAAACTGTAAGACACTGATGAAAGAAATTGAAGACAGCACAAACAAATGAAAAGATATACCATGCTAGTGAATTGGAAGAATCAATTAGCATGCTATCCAAGTATATTATTATTAATAATCATACCAAAGGCTATCTACAGATTTAATGCAATTCCTATACACACTATAAGCATTTTTTCACAAAACTAGAACAAATACTTCTAAAACTTATTTGGAACCACAGAAGATCCCAAATGACCAAAGCATCTTAAGAAATAAGAACAACATGGAAGCCTCATGTCCTTTGATTTCAAACTATACTACAAAACTATAGTTATCAAAGCAGTTAGCTACTTGCACAAAAACAAACAGTGGGTAAAGGAAAAGACTAGAGATCCTGCAAATAAGCCTATGGTTATATGGCCAATTAATCTATGATAAACTTGGCAAGAATACGTAATGGAAACAAGACAGCCTCTTGAATAAATAGTGTTGGGAAAATTTGACAATGACATGCAAAAAAAATCAACCTGACTGCTTTCACACATCATGTATAGATATCAACTCCAAATGGATTGAAGATTTAAATGCAAGCATAAAACTTATAGAAGAAAACGTAAGCAGGACACTCTGACTCTGGTCTTAGAAATATAGTTTTACATGTCTCCTCAGTCAAAAGGGCTGCCCAGGGGGTACTAGTGGTAAAGAATCCACCAAAACGTGCAGGAGACATAACAGATGCAGGTTCAAGCCCTCGGTCAGGAAGATCCCCTGGAAGAGAGAATGGCAACCCACAGCAGTATTCTTGCTTAGAGAGTCCCATGGACAGAGGACCCTGGCCAGCTCCAGTCTAGAGCCTCACAAGGAGTTGGACACAACAGAACTGACTTAGCACAGCACATCAGGCAATGGAGATAAAAGCAAAAATAAACAAGCAAGGCTACATCAAACTAAAAAGATTTTACACAGCAAAGGAAACTATCAACAAAACATAATAAAGTATATTTGCAAACACTATATCTCATAACCTGGAGGAGGGCATGGCAACTCACTCCACTATTCTTGCCTGGAGAATCCCCATGGACAGAGGAGCCTGACGGGCTACAGTCCATGGGGTCGCAAAGACTTGGACACGACTGAGTGACTAAGCAAACAATATCTCATAAAGAGTTAATATCCAAAACATATAAGTAACTCAGGCAACTCAACATCAAAAAACAAGCAACTCCATTAAAATATGAGCCAAAGACCTGAATAGACATTTTTCCAAAGAAGACATACAGATGGCCAACAGGCACACGAAAACATGTTCAACACCAATAGTCATCAGGGAAATGTCAATTAAACCATAAAAGACATTGTTTCCTACCTGCCAGGATAAGAAGCATTGACAAGAATTTGGAGAAAAGGGAAACCTTGAGCAATTTTGGCAGGTTTGTGAATTGGTGCATCTACTACAGAAACACTATGGCAGTCCCTGAAAAAAATAAAAATTAAACCGCCCTACAATCCAGCCATTTTAATTGTGGTTATTTCCTTCTGAAGGTGGGCAGGCTGATCAGACTATCAGATGTGTAGTACCACACATTGTTGAATTAGTCTCTGTAAAAATAGACACCCCCACCTACTCACCATGTTGCTTCAAAGAACACGCTTTGGGAAAATTCACAGAATGAAATATATACATATATATATTGTGTCCAGAACACATCAGATTCTACTCCCTACATTAAAAAGTTCTCAGAGGACTAAACCATATCCCAATGTGCCCATATGAAAACATACACTGAAATAATCTCTGCTTTATTATCCATCATTTTCAGTGTTTTTATATGGCCATGTATACCCAAAAGCTTTTATAACCCAACCGTTGCGAAGTTTTTATTTCCAAATTCTTCCCGAGGTGGTGAAGATTTAGTACCTCCAATTCTGTCTCTCGGTCCACCGGCTCACCAGAAAAACCTATCAATCGGCAGGGCTAGGGACCTGCCCTTCTCTGACTTTCTCTCCACAATTGTTCTCATCTTTTCCTTGAAGCAAGTGCTATTCAGATGTCAGAGTGACCCACTAACAGTGTGAGAATATTATACAAAATTTTTAGAAGTTGGATTTGACTGGATTTGCCTGAGCATTTCTTCGTTTTATGTGACCCAATGGTAATATAAGGAAACTTGCTCTTATTTAGTAACAGGAAAGCAATATGAGAGAAATTCCAGAAATTCTGTGGCTGCCCTTCCAACAACAGATGCTCTGATGGTGTGCAAAACGAGTGACTCAATATTCTGTAGTATTTTGAGAGCACTTGAAGTTCTGTGTCAGCTCAGACTCAAGTAGACACGGTATTTGGTTAATAGGAAGAAAACCACAGAACAGGTTCAAAGCAAGGTAGGTCAAGAGACCCACAAAAAGCACAGCTGAAGTCACCATATACATATTTCCTAGGATATTTTTATCCCAGGGATGGGGGAGCCTGGTGGGCTGCCATCTATGGGGTCACACAGAGTCGGACATGACTGAAGCAACTTAGCAACAGCAGATAATGTCCATATAAAGACTTTGAGTTCCCTATCAGAAGAGCAGAACTAATTCCTTTCTCCTGTGAGGACACAGATTTCTGAGCAGCAGTGGAGCCAGCCAATAACAACTCAGATTCTCTAATCCTCCAGAAACCATTAAAATGCCAAGGATTCTGGCAATACAAGAAAGGTCTAATTTCTCAAATGTTGGAGGCATTCAAGAGAATAACATCTTTCACCTAAACACCTTTGGGTTATACTGTTTGCTGACATGACCTGGGGATCTGCATGCATCTTTCTCCATTAATGGACCTGATTTCCACATTTATCCCCAATTCCTCTTGCATTAAAGCACCCACTTCATGCAATCTTGGCTGTTACTGTTGATGTCCAGTTGCTAATTCATGTCCACCTATTGTGACCCCACAGACTTCCACCAGGCTTCTCTGTCCATGGGATTCTCTGGGCAAGAATACTAGAGAGGATTGCCATGTCCTTCTCGAGGAGATCTTTCTGACCCAGGGATCAAACCCATGTCTCCTGCATTGGCAGGAGGATTCATTACCATGTGCCACCTGGGAAACCCCTTGGCTATCAATATTAAGACCTTAAACGTCATTCATGCATTTACTCATTCATTCTATCTATTTATTGAATAAATATTTATTAAGTATGATAAAGAACCTGCTAGCAATGCAGAAGACCCAGGCTTGATCCCTGGACAGGAAGACCCCCTGGAGAAGGGAAGGTAACTGACTCCAGTATTCTTGCTGGAGAATTCAATGGACAGAAGAGCCTGGTGGGCTAAAGTCCATGGACTTGCAAAGAGTTGGACGTGACTGAGCAACTTTCACTTCACTTCTTCAGAAGGACAATCAAATTAGACCTGTCTTATAGTGCCAGAATCCTTGGCATTTTGTTTCTAGAGGGTTTGGAGAATTTGAATTGTTGACTGGCTCAACTGCTGCTGAGAAATCTGTATCCTCACAGGAGAGTGTCAAGAAAGTTGATTTCCCTTACTTCAAGGAGGGAATGGTAATAAACCAATGTCCTTTGTGCTATGAGCAAGGCAAGCCCAGTGTACGAAGAGAGTGCAGACTCAGAACCCACTGGATGCGGACGTAGAAGATGCCATCTGAAGGACTGGCATTTGTAGAGCGTGGCAACAGGGCCTTCTGGACAGAGAGCAACAGATTGGAAGCCACAGAGGAATACAACCACAGCTGGGCCTGCTCAGGAAACAGCCCCAGGAATCCAGAACAAAGGTAAGATCAAGAAGAAAGGGCCTTCAGTGCCCTACGGAATCTAAACTCTCTCTTAAACATCAAGGGGAGCTATCACAATGTGAAGCGCTTTAACCAGGAATGGACAGAATTAGATTTCTAAATCAGTATGTCTACAATCCCACACCTTAAATTTCCTCTCCCAATTCTCTGCCAAAAATATCACAATCTTACAAACTCAGACTCTTTCCTTCTCAACTGTTCTCATACCTCATTAGCTGGCCAGCAAATCTTCTTAATTCTGGGCCCCCCACAAAGAAACTGCTGAGTCTAATCCTTCTGCCATATCCTCTCCTCTGGCTGCTACAGGTAAAACCTACACCATGTCCTTGCAGACAATGGTAAGAGCTGTTAGTTGCAAATACCATGAGCTGACTCTCCAGGAGCCGCTGGCCACCCTCACCTCCCTTTCTCATCTCCAGCTGCAGCGGCTGGGAGGTCACCTGCAGAGTCTCCATCCAGCCAGGGCTGTCTCATGAGTCAGCCTTGGCCAGCAGAATGTAAGAAGTCTCACAGGAACCTCTGTGGAAGATTTTTTTGTTTTTTTCATGATAAAAGGGATAGTTGGTCAAAGCAGAGAACCTTTTCTTCTTTCTAGCTGCCTCCCTGCTTCCTGCCTCTGAATTTGATAATGATACCTGGAGATTTGGCCAACATGCAGAGAAAAATATAGAGAAATGATTTTTTTAAAAAACCTAGACTGTGGCTGACCTCCTTGAGCTGCTGCGCCAGTCCTGGGACCACCCACCTTCAGTCCTCTCATTATGAGATATCTACGTGTTCTCAAGGATGAAATTATTGGTATCCTGGCTTTTTTTGCACACCCAAACACATCCTAACTGATCCATCTCCTAAGCTGGAGGTCTCTCTCCTGTCGTTCCCCACCTGCTGTACAACGATCTCTCTTTCCCAAACCCGATCACATTATTTGCAGTCTGAAACCCTGAAGCTACATCTTGGAACAGAGTCCGGGGCCCCAGCTCTCACCCACCAAACCTCTACGGAGGATCTTGCTGGTCCCCAGGCACACGGTGCTGCCCTGGAGCTCTAATCCTCTGTGTCTGCTGTACTGACACCTGAAACGCTGTGACTGTCGTTCCCCACCTGCCGTACAACGATCTCTCTTTCCCAAACCCGATCACATTATTTGCAGTCTGAAACCCTGAAGCTACATCTTGGAACAGAGTCCGGGGCCCCAGCTCTCACCCACCAAACCTCTACGGAGGATCTTGCTGGTCCCCAGGCACACGGTGCTGCCCTGGAGCTCTAATCCTCTGTGTCTGCTGTACTGACACCTGAAACGCTGTGACCTGTCCTGCCCAGCTCCACACCAGAAGGCCCCCGCAGGCAGAGCTGGTCGCGTCTATCCCTGTGCATAATAGTCGTGGGAGACTATCTAGCTGCTCGCTCACGTTCTCTCTGAAGAAGGAACACAGCCTCCCCCTGGGAAACTCGGCCTGCTTTGGCCACTGGGCCCTGAGCACAGTAGCATGTGGCGTTCTGGGGGCAGAGCTTTCAGGGCCATGCTCTCTCCTCCCTGCCTCTGATGTGGAAGCAGGTGCACGGGGCTTCAGCCAGCCTGGTCTCTGAATACAGCTGGATATGACCCACAGGCTGTAGTCTGTCACTGTTTTAAGCTGCCGAGGCTTCTGAGTTACTTGTTACTACAGCATTTCATGGCCCACCCTGTCTAACGTAACAGTATTTTGCATACACAATACTTCAGCCTTTATCCCCCTGTGGTACAGCTATAAGCTTCTTGAAGGTAGTGATCATGTCTGGCACACTTGTCTTGTTCACTGTAGGATGTGCGGCAACTCAGAAAATAATTTCTGAGTGAAGAATTGAAAGTCTTTCCCATAAGACTCAGGGGACAGAGACCATGTTTTTCATTTTATACCCACCCCTGTATGCCTGGCATACGAGAGCATCTGGTGAGCATGAACCTTTGATAAATGTTCTATTGACTTGAGTTTGCCCCTGTTGTGATGACGAGGAGCAACAGTCATGTGTCACTGGAGAAACATCTAGAAATATACACAACCTGTTTGGTGCAGGATAAATATGTGACCTCTTGAGTCGTGCGCTAAAGCTCACGCGTGGAGTCTATTGTCTGCAGTTGAATAAGCTTTGGTTTTTTTCCTGTTTCTTTTTTATTTGGGAGCAGGGGCGAAAGGAAGCATGCAAGTTTTACATTAACACATGTACCTGAAAAGATCAAGAATGTAAATCGGAGGGGTCAGAGGCCAGCTCACTGTCATCAGAGTCCCTCCTTCAGAGTCGCTCCCCGATGATGGGATGGCGCAGGGTGGCTCTGACTGGGCACGTGGTAGCACTGGGGAAAGCCCTCTGCTTTGCCCAACGTGCCAGTATCCTCTGTGCCACAGTCAAGACCCATTCCTTTGTATAGACTCCCAGGCTGCAGGGAAATTCAGAGCAAGCTTCACAGCACAAGTCATTGAAAGAAACAATCTTTTAAAGGAAAATATATTCGGACATTAAGTTAGATACCATATCTGTAAATCCACACATCCACAAAGACGTTATGACCTTCTCCTCTGCTGCCTGAGGTCAAACTCCAGCTGGTACACTTATATGTAAATAATTGCAAACTAACCTTACTCTTAAAAGATCTACTTTACCTACACCGAGAAGAAAAGAACAGGGAAATTTTAGTTTTTTCAAAACTATTTTTTTTTCGGGTCACATTTTCAATACATTTTGTCTCATGCAGATAAAACATCACTTGGCAATTCTGTACTTCTTTGCTAGGAATAAGTAAATCTTCTAGCCCAGGGAGAAAAAAAATATAACAAGGCTGCCCCTTTGTGGAGACAGGCTTTTGTGCCCATGTGCACACACACACACCACAGCCTATTTTTACTGTGTCTATAAATTTAAACTTTATTTAAACCTCCCCTCAAATCTGGGAGTCTTAAATACTTGGTTTCAAATCAGTGCTGTAAGATTTTAATTTAACCAAAACTCCACTTAAAGTTAAGAGTCTATGATGTCCACAGTGATAGTGGACGCTATCAATAGTGATAGACACTGAAAAACATGTATCATCACTATTTTATTTAAAATCTTGCAAAAATCTTGTCAGACGTCTGTGGATTATATTCTTGCTCTATACTCATTGAACGTAATAGCAGTTCATCAATGCCCCGTCCACATAATTGCTTTAGTGGAGAGAACTTGGACCAGGGTAAGATTCTGTTCTGAGATTTATTACAGCTTTTTTATTTGAAACTAAAAAAATACTGCCACACTTAAAGCTATAAAGTCTTGAAAACTTAAAATAAATTTTAAGTGAATAATCCCTAAGTATAAAATAGCAATAAGAATAAATAGTAATAAGAATAAATATACTCATTGAAAGTAATAGCAGTTCATCAATGCCCCGTCCACATAATTGCTTTAGTGGAGAGAACTTGGACCAGGGTAAGATTCTGTTCTGAGATTTATTACAGCTTTTTTATTTGAAACTAAAAAAATACTGCCACACTTAAAGCTATAAAGTCTTGAAAACTTAAAATAAATTTTAAGTGAATAATCCCTAAGTATAAAATAGCAATAAGAATAAATAGTAATAAGAATAAGGTTAGACAGAATAAAAATGAGAGAGGCAAGGCAAAATTTAAAACAAATTTTTTAAGTCTGCTTTTCCATGTAAAATAAAGTAACTTTTTATAAAAAGTTTTTACAACTTGAGTACAAATAAAAATATATGTTTTTATTAACACTTGAAGGTAAACATGAAAGCGAGATATTTTGTTGAGTTTAACGTGTAGGCTTAAAAATGTAACTTATCTGCCCATTTGGGCTAAAGAGTAGTTTGACTCTATGCATTTATCTCCTCTAGTTCTCAAAACCTTGCTAAAATGAAGGAAAAGAAATTTTCATTGAAAAGTTACTCAGAGGGACCATGAGAATATTCTTAGTGACAACAGAGGATGAGATTTTCCAATGAGTTTTTGGAAAGTGGGAAACAGATGAGAGAACAGAATTCCCAACTCATGTGTCTGAGAATGGAAAGGTCAAAAGCATCCCAGGCAGAGCCCAGGGTGTTTCCCAAAGGAGTAAAAAGGGGAAAACATGAAATTAAGGTCAGGTCCTCAGTCCCCTCTCCAAACCCACACATGGCGCTACCAGTAGACCCAGTTCCGTTTGTGATTAACAGAAAAACAGAGATTTATTTTCTAAAAAAAAAAAAAAAAAAAGGACCAGAAAGACATCAAGCAGACGGAGGCTGAATTGTGGAAACTCAGTGAATGCCTATCAACACAACGTGGCTCCCTGAGACCCCTTCATCCACACCAAATGAGAGCCGACACAGGGCATCATCTCAGGCGAGATATCCTTGCTCAGCCACTGTCGTGTCTGACTTTTGCAACCCCATGGACAGCAGCAAGCCAGACTTCTCCG
>SJYC01116412.1:0-13164 GCA_006408675.1 Madoqua kirkii
TTCTTGCCTGGAGAATTGTATGGACAGAGGAGCCTGGTGGGCCACAGTCCATGGGATTGGAAACAGTCGGATGCAACTTAGCAAGCATGCAGGTACTAGAACAGACAACCAAAGACTATGTCTCCTTCCCACTTTTTTTTAATTAAGTATAACTTTATTTCTCATTGTAATAACCTTGATATACAAGTTGATATAGGTTGCAGGTATGCAAAAAAAAAACATATATGCATTCACATTTGGATTTTTTTCTCATGTAAGTTATTACCCAGTGTTGATGAAATATTCCCTTGGTATACCTAGTTCCTTGTGGATTATCTATTTTATGTGCAATGATTATATTAGTTACATCTAAATTTTTGACTTTATATCTTAGCCTCTACATTTTCCCTTTTTAAGCATATCTTTTATGTCTCTGAGTCTTATGTTTTCCTTAACTAATTCATTGGTGTGAAAGTTTAGGACCCACCTATAAGTGATATGATAATTTTTTTTCCCTCATTCTGAGTTTTACTTAGTTTGATCGTGCTGAGTTTTGTCTGTGTTCCTGAAAACTGAATTATTTCATTCTTATTTCTGGCTGAGTCATGCTGGACTATGTACACGTGTCCTTTCTTCTTTATGTGCTTATCTCTCCATAAACGTTCTGTATGGTTCCTCTTGTCATATACTGTGAAGTGTAGTCCATGGCGCACTTGGCTGCATGAGCCTTTAAAATCTTGTTTTCTCTTCAGGTGCTCGTTTGGAGCGGTTCTGCAGGCATCGTGGGACATCTACCTCCTCCTCCTCAAGGCAGGTCCATACTTCTCTCTACATTGACTCGTCATTTACAAGCCACCAGCACCATGACAGGGGTCCCTTTCCTTCGTGCCTTTTCCACCGTTTCTTTCTTTTAAATCTATCATCGTGGCTTCTCACGTTGGTGCAGAGCGCTCTCCTGTTGTGATTTTGTTTTATGTCTGGCATAATTCAGTGTTAGGCAGTTTCCATGGGCTGTTTTTTAAGCACTGTGAGTTGAATTTATTGTAGAAAACTGTCTTCCTGATAGTCTGTCCTGTTTTTTTATTATTGTCGATTTGTTTCCCATGAAGATTTGAGCACAGGTATCATTTAGAGCCCAGCATTTTGTGAATATGAAGTGCTCCTGAACAACAGTTTTACGTTTGCTGTTTTGGAGAGGGCCGCAGAGTGGCAGAATTACTTCACGACTTCCTCTCGTTACCATGGTAACCGGAGCCTTGGGTAAGTCCCGGCTTCTCGCTGTAAACTGGAGTGGAATATGAGAGCGGAAGCCGCCAAACCTGGAATCTCATTACTTCCTCTTTGTCTTTTTTTAAGTAACATGTAATCTTTATTGGAGTAAATGTGACTCACAATATTGTGTTTCCTGTAGTGGCATGGAGTCTTTTTCACTTATATCCTTGCAGGTTTTTTCCCACAATTAGGTTATCAGAGTGTTTAGTAAAACACTCTTGGAAAGGTGGATCCACGTTGATAATATATTTTATATATCTCATTGTTATAACTTAATCCCAACCTCTGAATCCTCCCACCCACCCTTGTGCTAAGTCGCTTCAGTCCTTTGTGACCCCATGGGCTATAGCCCACCAGGCTCCTCTCGGCAGGAACTCTGGACTGGGTGACCATGCCGTCCTCCAGGGGATCTTCCCGACCCAGGGATCGAACCCGCATCCTTTCATGTCTCCTGCACTGGCGGGCGGGTTCTTTACCACTAGCGCCACCTAGTAGTGGCAGACCCTCCACCCATCCTTGTGAGTGTGTCAGTCAGTCGTGTCCGACTCTTTGCGACCCCTTGGACTGTGGCCCGCCAGGCTCCTCTGCCCATGGGATTTCCCAGGTAAGAACACTGGTGTGGGTAGCTGTATATTTCTCCAGGTGATCTTCCTGCCTCAAGGATCAAACCCAGGTCTCCTGCATTGCAGGCAGATTCTTTACCATCTGAGCCAGCAAGGAAGCCACATGCCCCCACCTGGTGAACCCGCATCCTTTCATGTCTCCTGCACTGGCGGGCGGGTTCTTTACCACTAGCGCCACCTAGTAGTGGCAGACCCTCCACCCATCCTTGTGAGTGTGTCAGTCAGTCGTGTCCGACTCTTTGCGACCCCTTGGACTGTGGCCCGCCAGGCTCCTCTGCCCATGGGATTTCCCAGGTAAGAACACTGGTGTGGGTAGCTGTATATTTCTCCAGGTGATCTTCCTGCCTCAAGGATCAAACCCAGGTCTCCTGCATTGCAGGCAGATTCTTTACCATCTGAGCCAGCAAGGAAGCCACATGCCCCCACCTGGTAAGTTTGTTTCCTAAGACTATCTGGTTATTTCATATGTAAGTGTGTTCTTCGGGAAGAATTTCTCATTCCCACCTACAAGTGATATCGTATGATATTTCTTTTTCTCGCTCTGACTTCCCTTGCTATGATCATCTCTAGGTTAATCTCTACTGTTGCAATGACATTAGTTCCTTTTGTCCTGGCAGAATCATGATTGCATTGTACACAGGTGTGACTTGGTCTTCACCCACTCCTGTGTTCATGGACGTTTTGATTCCTTCCTTGCTTTGGCAAGTGGATACCCTGTGAGTGTACTTTTTGGTGCATAATTTATTCAGATTCTGATATCTCTGCCTATATTCATAAAAATGGGACTGCCAGATCATGTGGCAGCTCTGGTTTTGCTTTTAAAACCTGGTTTTTTAGTGGCTGTTACCAACTGCATCCCTCCAGCACTGTAAACGGTTCCTCTTTTCTCAACCCGACTCCAGCGTTTCCTGAATGTAGATGTTTTTGATATCGGTCTTCTCGTTGGCTTGATTTTCTTATCTCTAATAATTTACCTTCCTGAGTAAATTTTCATCTGCTCTTCATTTTTAAAAAATGTTGTAAATTTATTTACCTTTTGATATTTTGTTCTGATAGTTTGCCCTATTTTACATTCTTTTAATAATTACTTTTTTTTAATGCAGTTATTTAGAACCCAGCAAATTTTGTCAAGAGTCTTGGTGAAAGGACAACATTGGGGTTGTATTAATAGAGTGGAGTCTATCAGAACAACACCCAAAAGTTGTGCCCTTAAATATACTCTAAATTCTCATTGCAATTTTCATTAAATATATTTAAATACTCAGTCTACAATGTAAGGTGCTGTGAGTTATAGGTTTTCAAAGCATCTTTAATTTTAAATATATATATATGTATTCACATTCAGACTTTTCCTTACATTGGTTATTATAAATTGTCATAGAACTCCATTGATAAGTAGGTCCTTGTTGAGTATTGATTTTATATGGAATGATTATATTTGTTACGTCTACAGTTTTGACTTTATCCTTTGCCCAATTCTTCTTCCTTTAGAAAGCTTATGTTTTCTCAGTTAGTTCACTGGTGTGCATTTTTAGATTCTAACTATGTGATGTGACATTTGTATTTTCTTTGATTCTGACTTCACTTACTTTGATTACCCTCAGTTTTGTCTGTGTTCCTGGAAATTTCATTATTTCATTCCTTTTTCGTGGCTGAATCGTATTACATCGTGCTCATCCATTCGCCTCTCCAGAATCACTTCGGGTGCCTCCTTGGCTGGGTCTGTGAATCCACACTTGGCTGCATGGGCCTTTTGCAAGCCTTGCTTTCTCCTCACACACTCTTCAGTGAGGTTCTGCAGGATTTTTATGTAGGTCTATTTTTTATTGTGTGAAGGCAGTTCCACACTTCTCTCCAGTGACCTTCGCCATTTCCATGTCACAGACACCATTACAGGATTCCTTTCCGGACACTTATTCTTTGAAGATTTTTCACGACAGCCTTTCACAGTGGTGCCAAGTCACGCTCCGTGGAAGGTGTGACCTGCATGTCTGTCATCATTCACAAAGCTTACAACTTTTCGTGGACTCTTTTTTAAAAAACAGTATGAGTTGAATTACTTTAGAAATTTTCTTGGTTGTCAGCCCAGTTTTTATGATTTTCAATTTATTTCCCTTAAAATTGAGGTGCAGGTATCATTTAGAGCCCAGCGTCCTTGGAATATGAAGTCACCGTGAACAATGGCGTTGGCGTTGCTTTTTCGGAAACGGGCCCAGGGCCGCAGGAGGTCCTCGCGATCTCTCTTGCTGATCTGGTGTCTGGGGTTCGAGGCTCGGTGCTGCTGGCTGTAAACTAGAGTGAAATGTGTGAGCAGAAGCCAGCCACAGCTTTCATACTTTTTTTTTCCTCCAAAGTAATGTGCATTTTTTATTAAAAGACTTACAAAATTGGGTTTTTTGTAGGTAGCCAAACCTTATTCAGTTTTATTTATAATTTTATTGATGTTTGGAGTTTTCTCACATGTAGATTATTATAAAACATTTAGTACACCCCTTTCCAAAGTAGGTCCATTGTTTTTTATGTATTTGTGGATGTGAGTTAATTCCTTCTTCCTAATCTACCCCCTTTCTCTCCACTACTTACCTTTGGGGACCATAAGTTTGTTGCCTTAGACTGTGTGTTTATTTCACATGAAAATAACCTTCAAACAATGAGTACCCCTTTCCTACCTGTTCGTGGCATCACACAATATCTTCTCTCAGTCTGACTTACTTTATATTTTCCTGGTGGCTCAGATGGTAAAGAATTCACCTGCAATGCAGGAAACCTGGGTTCAGTCTCTGGGTCAAGAAGATCCCCTGGAGAAGGGAATGACAACCCACTCCAGTATTCTTGCCAGGAGAATCCCACGGACAGAGGAGCCTGGTGGGCTACAGCCCATGGCGTCTCAAAGGAATGACTAAGCAACTAACACTTTCATTTTTTCCTTCATTTAAGTCCCTGCATATGGCATGACTTCCTTTTTTTCAGTCAGTCATATTTTGCTGTAAACACGCGTTACTTTCTCTTCATCCATTCATCGGTCCGTGTACACTGTGCTTGCTTACTTGGTCCATGTCTGCTGCTGCTGCTGCTGCTGCTGCTAAGTTGCTTCAGTCGTGTCCGACTCTGTGCGACCCCATAGAGGTCCGACTCTGTGCGACCCCACCAGGCTCCCCCATCCCTGGGATTCTCCAGGCAAGAACACTGGGCTGGGCTGCCATTTCCTTCTCCAATGCATGAAAGTGAAAAGTCAAAGCGAATCGCTGTAGTACATGCTTGGTTGCATAAGTTTTAGAAAATCTGGTTTCCTCCACATATACTCTCACGAGTGGGACTGTCAGATTATATGGTAGGTCTGTTTCTTTTTTGCAAATGCACATCTAGGGAGGGCCTCATAATAACTGTTACCAATGAAATTGTACCCGCACCTAAAGTGTCTTTTTCCTTCACCTTACTAGCATTTCTTGTTCGTAAATTTTTTGAGAGTGATGTTTTTTACTTTTCCATGGTGATATATCACTGTGTCGTTTTGACTTTCCTGTGTCTAATTCTTGAGATTGTGTCATTTAGATATCAACAAGTTTTCAGGGTATTAAGTACTGATGAGCAAAAAGTACTATGGTTGCTATTTGGGGGTGTGGCCACAGGGTGGCAGGATTTCCTCATGCCCAAAGTGGTTAGTAAACTAAGCCTTTAGAATCAAGAGTCTGATGGCTGAAAAGGTTTAAAACGATCCCATCAAATATCTAGCATCAAGTATCTAGAATCAGGAGTATTTGACCTGCACTCTACAGGATCATTTTAAGATCCAGGAGTTTGTTTTAAAAGATGCTTTTTGTTCCTTGGAAGGAAAGCTATGTCAAATCTAGACAATGTATTAAAAAGCAGAGACATCACTTTGCTGACAGAGGTCTGTCCAATCAAAGCTATGGTTTTTCCAGTAGTCATGTATGGATGAGAGAGTTGGACTGTGAAGAAAGCTGAGTGCCCAAGAAGGTTCTGGAGAGTCCCTTGGACTGTAAGGAGATCCATCTAGTCAATCTTAGAGGAAATCAACCTGAACTATTTATTGCAAGGTCCGTTGTTCAAGCTGAAGCTTTGATACTTTAGCCATCTGACGTTAAGAGCCAACTCATTGGAAAAGACCCTGATGCTGAGAAAGACTGAGGGCAGAGGATAAACAGGTGGCAAAGGATGACATGGTTCAATAGCATCACTGACTCAGTGAATGTCTCCCAGAACAACTCTGGGAGACAGCAGAGGGCAGAGGAGTCTGGTGTGCTGCAGTCCATGAGGTTGCAAAGAGTCAGACACGACTGAGCAAGTAAACAGCAACAGTTTGTTCTCCACTTGTGAGAAGCTGGGTAAAGTAGTTTCCAGGCAATCAAACCCAATTTTATAAAATCTGTGTGTCCAGCCAGGGTCACTGGACAAATTGCTTTAAGGCTAGTTAGTCCCAGGCACACTTCTGTAAAACCCTAAAAGCATTTTATGCACTCAATTGCTGAGTGTCCAACTCTTTGCAACCCCATGGACTCTGTGTGCCAGGCTCCTCTATCCATGGAATTTTCCAGGTAAGAATACTGGAGTGGGTTGCCATTTCCTCCTCCAGGGGATCTTTCCAACCCAAGGATCAAACCTGCATCTCTTGCATCTCCTGAGCTACCTGGGAAGCCTGAAAGTATTTTATCACTGGATAATTTGGATCTACAGAGAGGCCAAGTCTCTTTCTGTTGTTATTTGTGAATGCTTCTCTATATAGCTCTATTCAAAGGGCTTTGTGCTCTTCTAAACTGGCTTTCTGGTGACGATGGCCTTGCTTTATGAACTTATGCACCTAACTATTTTGCTTTCTAGGGCTTCCCTGGTGGCTCAGTGGTGAGTCCACCTGCCAATGCAGGAGACACTGGTCCAATCCCTGGATTTGGGAAGATCCCCTGAAGGAGGAAATGGCAACCCACTCCAGTAAGCATTCTTGCCTGGAGAATCCCAGGGACAGAGAGGAGCCTGGTGGGCCACAGTCTATTTAGACGCAACTAAACAGCAGCAATTTTGTCTTCTGCCCAAGTGTGGTTTGCTGCTGTTTGCGGTTTAGTCACTAAGTGGTGTCTGGTTAAAAAAGCAAGCAAACCAGCCAAAGAGCCAGTGAACTGTTTTTTAAACAGGCTGAAGGTGCCATCTACTGCCCCACCTGTAGAAAATGCCCAAGGAATGTAGTCAGCCTTATTGACCGAGCCAGAGGAACTAGGATATTATGGCAAGTGAGACTCTAATTGTCTTCACTTCTCATTATCTTCCGAGTTATATTCTGTCTGTAATGAGTTACGTAGCTATATTTTATGCTCTCTCCCTGACATTCTTCAACCTCTGGTTACAGAATATGACACTGAAAATCATTTAAAATTATAAGACAGCGTCGGATTAACATGCTTTCCATTAGATCCCGATTGCCCAGTGCCAAAATGCCTGCAGGGTTCTGGAGCGAAAATGCTCTTTGCCACTTCAAGTCCTAGTAATGACCGAAGCACCCTGAGCCGCAGCGCCTACTGCAGACTTGACTGTAGTTATTTTACAGCGTGTTGAACAGTGACAGAAAAAGGAAGTCTAAACTAGTGGAAGCTTTCAGGTATGCAAAACTTGCTTCATTTTTTTGTATGGTTTTGGAGTTTGGTTTTTCATGGAGCATCCATGACAGAACAGGCCCAGACCGATTTTTGAGAATAAAATGTACATTTTCTTCTGAGAGAATACTGTCTGCCAAGTTAATTAAAACATATCTTTTCTATGAGTTTGGCATAAATTATGACTTGCTTTGGACACACTGGTTTCCAGACTGGCTTAAACCCAGAGAGTGCTCAAGGAATGTTCCAGTGACGAGTAGACAGCAGTGTGCCCAGGGATTCATTATTTGTGGGGGGTGTGTTTGTCTTCAGCCCTTAGATGGGGATCTGTTCTTCTCTCCCACGTTACTTACCATTTGTTTGACTCTGAAATACACTGTTTAGTCTTTATGATGAGCTGGCTCTGTATATGGAAAGTGACTTTTTAAATACAAACAAATACACTGTTGATCAAGTTCATCCTGCATTAAAAGTACCTTAAAAAACTGGCTAATTTAGAGTGAATGTAATGTGGTTCATTATTCCTGCAACTTTTTAAAAAACATTTTTACATACACATTTATTTACACACCGTTTCATATTTAGCTTCTGTTAAACAATAGTATGACTTTGAGGTGTCACTATGTCCTGTGGGGGGGGGGATGGTTTTCCACTGCTGTTTGATAATTTGATAATAGTATATAAAAAGCTTTCTTTAGAACCTCATGATTCTGCACAACCATATCCAGGTTCATATTTCATTTCTAGCTCACGTTCCTCAATCACTCATGTATAATTTAAGAGCTTCCATTTTCTCAGAGATAAATTTTCTTTACTGTGGATGTGTAGAGCCCAGTCCATCAAGCACTTTTTGTGTTTTCTTAACATATTCTATAATCCTGTCTCAAATTCCTTAAAACTTCGAGCAATAGTTAAGTCTATTGTCTGTTATGGGGTCGACTTCCTGCAACCCCATAAGACTGTAGCCCCCTGGGCTCCCCGTCTGCCCATGGGATTTTCCAGGCAGCATCCTGGAATAGGTTGCCATTTCCTCCTACAGGGGAATCTTTCCCACCCAGGAATGAACCACGTCTCCTGCACTGACAGGCAGATCTTTACCACTGAGCCACCTGGAAAACCCTCATGACTAACTAAACACATCAGTCAGAGCTGATGAACACTAGAGATTGCTGTTCGGTCGCTCAGTCGTGTCCAACTCTATGACCATGGGCTGCAGCACACCAGGCTCCTATAGCTTGCTCAAACTCATGTTCATCAAGTCAGTGATGCCATCCAACCATCTCATCCTCTGTTGTCCCCTTCTCCTCCTGCCTTCAATCTTTCCCAGCATCAGGGTCTCTTCCAGTGGGTCAGTTCTTTGCATCAGGCGGCCAAAGTATTGGAGTTTCAGCTTCAGCATCAGTCCTTCCAAGGAATACTCAGGACTGATTTCCCTTGGGATGGACTGGTTGGATCTCTTTGCAGTCCAGACCTTCTCCAAATCCTGAGGAAATATCGGCATCTTGGGATTATCACAGAGCCAGGCCCCTTCCACCACCTTTCAACCATCCATTCAGTAGTGACTGGAAACCAACTGCTCTTGGTACTGGCAAAGAACCATGAGCCAGACACCAACTCTGCTTTCATGAAGTTTTCAGTCCAGCAGAGAAATCAGTCTGCTGAATGTTGTTGTTCCGTCGCTGAGCCGTGTCGACTCTCTTGCGATCCTGTGGACTGTTGCTTGCCACGCCCCTCGGCCCATGGGTTCTCCAGGCAAGAATAAGGAGTGGATGGCCTTCCCTTCTCCAGGGGATTGAAACCCACCTCTCCTGCAGGGGCAGACAGACTTTTCATAGCTGAACCGCCTAGGGAGCCTGATGAATATGAGCGTGAATCACAGAGGTGCTCTGAGAGCTGGTGCTAAGAGGGTAACGGGCAGGAAGGCCAGAGATGTCCAAGTGCCAGGAGGAAATAAATTGCAAGTGGCAGATGTTTTATTTCCTTCTCTGTTGATGAATTCGGTTCTGCCCAAGACTAACCTTTTTTTTTTTTTTTTCTTTTCTCAAACCTTGGGCTGATAATGGCTCAACAAACCAGTATTCATGTCAGTTGTTTATGGCTGCGGGACACCTTGTGCCATCCTGTCTCAAAAGTGCATTTTGTGGGAGAAGGGCCGGGTGAAATTCCCTCAGCTTTGCAGTCTCTCTTATCTGATTAGCAGCTCGCCAACAAACATAAAATGCCTTGCTAAAAGCTAGCAAGCAGACAAGCTTTCTTTCCCTACTGATGTCTATGTCAGCCTCATCTCTGACCCCAGATCAAACTCTTCTCCTGCAGAGGTCACGAATCCTGGCGTAACACACGGCTCACAGCAGCGACCTTTCAGTGAGAAGAATTAGGGAAGACTCCCCTGAAGAAAGGGTATTACTGAACTTGAAGAAATCTGATGGGGAGGCGGCTGAAGTAGGGATAGGAAGACGAGCTCTACAGGCAGGAGGAGAGCACATGCAAAGCCCTGGGATCAGGGGAAAACCATATTGGCAAGGAGCTAAAGCAGTCCTGGAAGGCTGGGAGGCGAGTGAGGGGACGGAAAGAACATTTATGGGAGGACAGGAGCGTCGTGCCCGATGGTAAGGAGAAACTAAGGGTGAGGCTTTCATTTATAAAAATAGCATTTTCTACTGTTGGAAGGATAGGATTGGGAGGGGGATACAGTGAGAACAACTTTGGGGGGGTGGGCAGAAATGGAAAATGAGACATGGTAATCCAGGTCAGGGATTTGACAAGTGAGAAAATACAGATCAACCCTGAGAACCTGATTCCTGACCATCCTCCCAAGGAGGACAAAGACAGGAGAAGGAGAGATGCTGCAGCGGAGCCGGGCCTGGATGAGCTGACCTGCAGATGCACAAAGCCAGCCAAGTCCGGTTTAGATCAGCCAACTTCAGTCAACAGTTAGGCCTACGCTGCCCGTGCAGTCTAAGTCACTTCCGTCATGCCAGAACTCTTTGCAACCCCATGGACTGTATGTGGTCCACGCCTCCGTCCATGGGATTCTCTAGGAGTGGGGTGCCCTTTCCTCCTCCAGCACATCTTCCTCGACCCAGGGATTGAACCTGCATCTTTAGCATCTCCTCCACTGGTGGGCAGGTTCTTAACCACTAACGAATCTTGGGGAGGCCCAGACCTGCAGCTAAGTTACTGAAATGGCCAATAAATACAAAAGCATCTTGTCTAGTAAGGGGTTTACTTTTCCAAGGCCACAGAGCAAACCACAGCTGGGGATAAAGGAACTTGACCGAAACTTTGGTCTCCTGTCTGGCACCATGTCCACAAACGTCGTCCACACTTTTGATAACAAGCACTGGAAAAACAAGCAGTGCCCAGAATAGGGTCAACATTGGAGACAAGAGTGTGAGATAAGGCGGGAGAAGGGGGAGGAAAATTGGCTTCAGGACGGCGGGTCCAGAAGGCAAACTGTCTGGGTGAACGGGCGGGACACATCAACAGGACTCGGTGTTTGGACATGAGGAGCCTGGGGTGGGGTCTCCCAGGAGGAGTCTCAGGTATGGGCTGTGGGACCTGAGTGATGAGGGCCCCGCTAGCAGACAGAGGAACCAGTCTGCTAGACTCAAACCAGCTTAAACTCAAACGGAAAGACCAGATATACAAACTTATAGTTCTAAAGGTTGAAACACTTAATTCATTCATTTTATGAAAGAAAAAAATCCAGCACAAAAAAGCAATTTAAAAAGGCTTTAATCTGTGACAAAATGTTGGGCTTTCCCGGTGGTTGAGATGGTAAAGAAACTTGCCTGCAGCGGCAGGACACCCAGGTTTGACCCCTGGATCAGGAAGATCCCCTGGAGAAGGAAATTACAATCCCCTTCCTATATTTGCCAGGAGAATCCCATTGACAGAGGAGCCTGGTGGGCTACAGTCCATGGGGTTGCAAACAGACACAACTGAGCTACTGACACGTAGGACAAAATGTCTTACCCATAGCTCTCTGTGAGACGAATGCCCTAATTCTGTTTCTTGGAAGAGGAGACAGTGGTGAGGGGAGGATTTTTAAATTAAAACTTGTGAGGAAGACTGACCTACAAACTGTCCTCCTGGTTCAAAGACGGCAACTAAAATCCACTGTAAAATGACAATTATACAGAAAAAAATGTTACATTTTTAACAAAGTGAACAAATTCTTTATTTTATGCACTTCATGCAAACTGTTACTGTTGTCTAAAAGGATTCCTCCCACACTGCGCCCGGGCTGGACACATAACCGCAGCGGAAGAAAAGGGCTGCACACGCAGAAGGTGAGAAGCATTGGCTACACAGAAGATAATGCTCCCTTTGAGTTGGTAACTGTCTGGACCAACCCCACGGGCAAGGACACCTTGACAAGAAAGCATGGCCTGAACCCCAGTGGGTCAAACCCTGACCGAAGACAAACCACATGGGCTGTTACAGAACATTTTAAAATTCACCTTGTTGACCTGGCCACTGGTTTTATCACAGCGGATTTAGAGGCCAAAATAGCCTGTGTCCGTGGGAGGACACAGCTGGTTAGATCAATGCAGGTGATGTCAGCCAGGCTCACTTTGGATGTTCGTGACAAATAACACTGGCCCGTGGGAACTTGTCTCCGCACATCACCAGGGTGGGTAACACCACTCATCACTCCAGTACTGAGGTTGTTAGATAAGATCTACAGGAAAACTGGAAGTTGGTTTTAAGAGAAGGAAAAAATCTATAATGATTTAGGTAGGATACAGCTGCTTACCGCCAGCCCAGTAATTTTCCCTATAGACCATAATGGCTCACCTCCCACCTCTAAAAACAGAACAATTTTTAGTTCTCAAGTTTTCCTGAGGCCTGTACATCAGGGACATGAATTTGAATTCAAGTTGACTCCCTTTGGGCTTCCCTAGTAGCTCAGAGGGTAAAGAATCTGCCTGCAGTGCAGGAGACCCGGGTTAGATCCCCGGGTCAGGAAGATCCCCTGGAGGAGGAAATGGCACCCCACTCCAGTACTCTTGCCTGGAGAATCCCATGGACGGAGGAGCCTGGTGGGCTGCAGTCCACGGGGTCGCAGAGAGTCGGACATGACTGTGTAACTGACTTTCACTTTTCGCTTTGATTCCCTTTAGGGTGTGGGACGGAACGTTCCTGATCAACATCAGGTTAGTCTTAGTTGCTCAGTCGTGTCTGACTCTGCCCCCCCTTTACGGCCCACCAGTCTCCTCCATCCATGGCTCCCCAGCCAAGAACAGTGGAGTGGATCGCCATTCCCTCCTCCAGGGGATCTTCCCAACACCCAGAGATTGATCCCAGGTCTCCTGCATTGCAGGCAAACTCTTCATTGTTTGAGCTACTGGGAAGACCTAAATATTAGGTTCGAAGACCCTAAAGAGAGAATCCAGGAATCTCTCTCAGAGCAGACACAGGTTAGATGAGTGAAGACAGAGGTTTAGATGAAATGAATCACAGAGAAACAGTCACCCAAGAGACACAGGCACCGCAGTAGCGATCAGCAAGCAGCAGTGCCATCCTAAGATTAGACCCCAGTCACGTGGCTGCCACCAACAGGGCTGGAAAGTGCACTCTCAGTCTCTCAGAGCCAGCTGGGTGCAAACTCAGCCTAGCTGTGGTGACAATAACGTGGCTCGTGGTAGTTCAGGAAACATTTTGGCTGCATGTTTTCAAAG
>SJYC01116413.1:0-14772 GCA_006408675.1 Madoqua kirkii
TTTTTTTTTTTTTTTTCTTTTCTCAAACCTTGGGCTGATAATGGCTCAACAAACCAGTATTCATGTCAGTTGTTTATGGCTGCGGGACACCTTGTGCCATCCTGTCTCAAAAGTGCATTTTGTGGGAGAAGGGCCGGGTGAAATTCCCTCAGCTTTGCAGTCTCTCTTATCTGATTAGCAGCTCGCCAACAAACATAAAATGCCTTGCTAAAAGCTAGCAAGCAGACAAGCTTTCTTTCCCTACTGATGTCTATGTCAGCCTCATCTCTGACCCCAGATCAAACTCTTCTCCTGCAGAGGTCACGAATCCTGGCGTAACACACGGCTCACAGCAGCGACCTTTCAGTGAGAAGAATTAGGGAAGACTCCCCTGAAGAAAGGGTATTACTGAACTTGAAGAAATCTGATGGGGAGGCGGCTGAAGTAGGGATAGGAAGACGAGCTCTACAGGCAGGAGGAGAGCACATGCAAAGCCCTGGGATCAGGGGAAAACCATATTGGCAAGGAGCTAAAGCAGTCCTGGAAGGCTGGGAGGCGAGTGAGGGGACGGAAAGAACATTTATGGGAGGACAGGAGCGTCGTGCCCGATGGTAAGGAGAAACTAAGGGTGAGGCTTTCATTTATAAAAATAGCATTTTCTACTGTTGGAAGGATAGGATTGGGAGGGGGATACAGTGAGAACAACTTTGGGGGGGTGGGCAGAAATGGAAAATGAGACATGGTAATCCAGGTCAGGGATTTGACAAGTGAGAAAATACAGATCAACCCTGAGAACCTGATTCCTGACCATCCTCCCAAGGAGGACAAAGACAGGAGAAGGAGAGATGCTGCAGTGGAGCCGGGCCTGGATGAGCTGACCTGCAGATGCACAAAGCCAGCCAAGTCCGGTTTAGATCAGCCAACTTCAGTCAACAGTTAGGCCTACGCTGCCCGTGCAGTCTAAGTCACTTCCGTCATGCCAGAACTCTTTGCAACCCCATGGACTGTATGTGGTCCACGCCTCCGTCCATGGGATTCTCTAGAGAGTGGGGTGCCCTTTCCTCCTCCAGCACATCTTCCTCGACCCAGGGATTGAACCTGCATCTTTAGCATCTCCTCCACTGGTGGGCAGGTTCTTAACCACTAACGAATCTTGGGGAGGCCCAGACCTGCAGCTAAGTTACTGAAATGGCCAATAAATACAAAAGCATCTTGTCTAGTAAGGGGTTTACTTTTCCAAGGCCACAGAGCAAACCACAGCTGGGGATAAAGGAACTTGACCGAAACTTTGGTCTCCTGTCTGGCACCATGTCCACAAACGTCGTCCACACTTTTGATAACAAGCACTGGAAAAACAAGCAGTGCCCAGAATAGGGTCAACATTGGAGACAAGAGTGTGAGATAAGGCGGGAGAAGGGGGAGGAAAATTGGCTTCAGGACGGCGGGTCCAGAAGGCAAACTGTCTGGGTGAACGGGCGGGACACATCAACAGGACTCGGTGTTTGGACATGAGGAGCCTGGGGTGGGGTCTCCCAGGAGGAGTCTCAGGTATGGGCTGTGGGACCTGAGTGATGAGGGCCCCGCTAGCAGACAGAGGAACCAGTCTGCTAGACTCAAACCAGCTTAAACTCAAACGGAAAGACCAGATATACAAACTTATAGTTCTAAAGGTTGAAACACTTAATTCATTCATTTTATGAAAGAAAAAAATCCAGCACAAAAAAGCAATTTAAAAAGGCTTTAATCTGTGACAAAATGTTGGGCTTTCCCGGTGGTTGAGATGGTAAAGAAACTTGCCTGCAGCGGCAGGACACCCAGGTTTGACCCCTGGATCAGGAAGATCCCCTGGAGAAGGAAATTACAATCCCCTTCCTATATTTGCCAGGAGAATCCCATTGACAGAGGAGCCTGGTGGGCTACAGTCCATGGGGTTGCAAACAGACACAACTGAGCTACTGACACGTAGGACAAAATGTCTTACCCATAGCTCTCTGTGAGACGAATGCCCTAATTCTGTTTCTTGGAAGAGGAGACAGTGGTGAGGGGAGGATTTTTAAATTAAAACTATGTGAGGAAGACTGACCTACAAACTGTCCTCCTGGTTCAAAGACGGCAACTAAAATCCACTGTAAAATGACAATTATACAGAAAAAAATGTTACATTTTTAACAAAGTGAACAAATTCTTTATTTTATGCACTTCATGCAAACTGTTACTGTTGTCTAAAAGGATTCCTCCCACACTGCGCCCGGGCTGGACACATAACCGCAGCGGAAGAAAAGGGCTGCACACGCAGAAGGTGAGAAGCATTGGCTACACAGAAGATAATGCTCCCTTTGAGTTGGTAACTGTCTGGACCAACCCCACGGGCAAGGACACCTTGACAAGAAAGCATGGCCTGAACCCCAGTGGGTCAAACCCTGACCGAAGACAAACCACATGGGCTGTTACAGAACATTTTAAAATTCACCTTGTTGACCTGGCCACTGGTTTTATCACAGCGGATTTAGAGGCCAAAATAGCCTGTGTCCGTGGGAGGACACAGCTGGTTAGATCAATGCAGGTGATGTCAGCCAGGCTCACTTTGGATGTTTGTGACAAATAACACTGGCCCGTGGGAACTTGTCTCCGCACATCACCAGGGTGGGTAACACCACTCATCACTCCAGTACTGAGGTTGTTAGATAAGATCTACAGGAAAACTGGAAGTTGGTTTTAAGAGAAGGAAAAAATCTATAATGATTTAGGTAGGATACAGCTGCTTACCGCCAGCCCAGTAATTTTCCCTATAGACCATAATGGCTCACCTCCCACCTCTAAAAACAGAACAATTTTTAGTTCTCAAGTTTTCCTGAGGCCTGTACATCAGGGACATGAATTTGAATTCAAGTTGACTCCCTTTGGGCTTCCCTAGTAGCTCAGAGGGTAAAGAATCTGCCTGCAGTGCAGGAGACCCGGGTTAGATCCCCGGGTCAGGAAGATCCCCTGGAGGAGGAAATGGCACCCCACTCCAGTACTCTTGCCTGGAGAATCCCATGGACGGAGGAGCCTGGTGGGCTGCAGTCCACGGGGTCGCAGAGAGTCGGACATGACTGTGTAACTGACTTTCACTTTTCGCTTTGATTCCCTTTAGGGTGTGGGACGGAACGTTCCTGATCAACATCAGGTTAGTCTTAGTTGCTCAGTCGTGTCTGACTCTGCCCCCCCTTTACGGCCCACCAGTCTCCTCCATCCATGGCTCCCCAGCCAAGAACAGTGGAGTGGATCGCCATTCCCTCCTCCAGGGGATCTTCCCAACACCCAGAGATTGATCCCAGGTCTCCTGCATTGCAGGCAAACTCTTCATTGTTTGAGCTACTGGGAAGACCTAAATATTAGGTTCGAAGACCCTAAAGAGAGAATCCAGGAATCTCTCTCAGAGCAGACACAGGTTAGATGAGTGAAGACAGAGGTTTAGATGAAATGAATCACAGAGAAACAGTCACCCAAGAGACACAGGCACCGCAGTAGCGATCAGCAAGCAGCAGTGCCATCCTAAGATTAGACCCCAGTCACGTGGCTGCCACCAACAGGGCTGGAAAGTGCACTCTCAGTCTCTCAGAGCCAGCTGGGTGCAAACTCAGCCTAGCTGTGGTGACAATAACGTGGCTCGTGGTAGTTCAGGAAACATTTTGGCTGCATGTTTTCAAAGGGCACTTTCAAGGATCCACTGACTTACCAGGAAAATAAGGAAACTGGCTTCCCAGAAATAATCCAGTACATCAGGAGAAACACTGGGCTGGAAGAAGCACAAGCTGGAATCAAGACTGCTGGGAGAAATATCAATAACCTCAGATATGCAGATGACACCACCCTTCTGGCAGAAAGTGAAGAGGGACTGAAAAGCTTCTTGATGAAAGTAAAAGAGGAGAGTGAAAAAGTTGGCTTAAAACTCAACATTCAGAAAACTAAGGTCATGGTGTCTGGTTCCATCACTTCATGGAAAATAGATGGGGAAACAGTGGAAACACAGACTTTATTTTGGGGGGCTCCAGATGGTGACTGCAGCCATGAAGTTAAAAGACACTTGCTCCCTGGAAGAAAAGTTATGACCAACCTAGGCAGCATATTAAAAAGCAGAGACATTACTTTGCCAACAAAGGTCCATCTAGTCAAAGCTGTGCTTTTTCCAGTAGTCATGTATGGATGTGAGAGTTGGACTGTGAAGAAACCTGAGCGCCGAAGAATTAATGCTTTTGAACTGTGGTGTTGGAGAAGACTCTTGAGAGTCCCCTGGACTGCAAGGAAATCTAACCAGTCCATCCTAAAGGAAGTAAGTCTTGAATATTCATTGGAAGGACTGATGCTCAAGGTGAAACTCCAATCCCTTGGCCACCTGATGGGAAGAGCTGACTCATTTGAAAAGACCCTGATGCTGGGAAAGATTGAAGGCGGGAGGAGAAGGGGACGACAGAGGATGAGATAGTTGGCTGGCATTACCGACTCAATGGACATGAGTCTGACCAAGCTCCGGCAGTTGGTGATGGACAGGGAGGCCTGGCATGCTGCAGCCCATGGGGTTACAAAGAGTTGGACAAGACTGAGCAACTGAACTGAACGAAGGATGGAACAATCTGAGGACTCTTGTCAAAGTGGGACCTGAGTTTCAATAAAAGGGTAATTGATTAAACATAGTCATGGATATGAAAGAGTTTGAAACATAAAGAAGACCTAAACCTTACTCAGAAAGCTATGACCACTGAGGGGCTACAAGACAGACAATCTATGTGAATTAGCAAAGCAACACTGCCTGTGAATATAAACTAACATGGAGAGATTTCAAATGAAGACCATCACTGAAGGAGCCACCTAGAATTCACATGTAGAGAAATGACTGAATTAATATTCTGTGAGTGATTTTTCACAGGTCTCTTCTTCCTTGTCAATAACAAGGATTTTGCACTGGAAAAGAGCCCACTGAGTGTAATGAATACAAGAAATTTCACTTATAACAATTTTAACTCCACATGTGTTAACTCACACAGGACAGAAGCTGCATTCTTTCAGCCCTACTAGTAAAGACTGCAGCCCTTATTCACCATGGAATTAAGGTAAGCTAATTAAACTGGGGGAAATAAAAAACACACGGATCTTAGAATGTGGAAAGGTCTTCAGTCAACCCTCCAACCTTTTCATATGTTCCAAAGAACTTGAGATGTATTTTTTTTTACACTTAATCTGGATTGAACTGGAACGTTAGCCATCTTAAAGGGAAACCACAAAAGTATATCGGTGTGCATCAGCTTCAGCTTGTGAGCTTGTTAAAACTGCAGATCCAATTCTGGCTCACCAGCTGTGAGTGATTACCGCTTACCTACACTTGTAACAGGAACCCTAGGTGATAATGATGCAAGCCAGTCTGCGACACTTTGAGTAACATAAGCTGAGAATTCAGGAGATTCTGCTTTGTATAAAATACATCATTTTAATCACAGTGCTTTGTCAGTAACAAATGCAGTAAAGCTACTTCTTTTTCTTTTTTTAACTACTATACCTGATGCAGATGCTCCATGGATATGAGACATTCAAAAGTAATGGGGTTACCTTCATATATTATAGACACTGGAGAAGGAAAGGGCAACCCACTCCAGTGTTCTCTGGGACGACAGAGGATGAGATAGTTGGCTGGCATTACCGACTCAATGGACATGAGTCTGACCAAGCTCCGGCAGTTGGTGATGGACAGGGAGGCCTGGCATGCTGCAGCCCATGGGGTTACAAAGAGTTGGACAAGACTGAGCAACTGAACTGAACGAAGGATGGAACAATCTGAGGACTCTTGTCAAAGTGGGACCTGAGTTTCAATAAAAGGGTAATTGATTAAACATAGCTCATGGATATGAAAGAGTTTGAAACATAAAGAAGACCTAAACCTTACTCAGAAAGCTATGACCACTGAGGGGCTACAAGACAGACAATCTATGTGAATTAGCAAAGCAACACTGCCTGTGAATATAAACTAACATGGAGAGATTTCAAATGAAGACCATCACTGAAGGAGCCACCTAGAATTCACATGTAGAGAAATGACTGAATTAATATTCTGTGAGTGATTTTTCACAGGTCTCTTCTTCCTTGTCAATAACAAGGATTTTGCACTGGAAAAGAGCCCACTGAGTGTAATGAATACAAGAAATTTCACTTATAACAATTTTAACTCCACATGTGTTAACTCACACAGGACAGAAGCTGCATTCTTTCAGCCCTACTAGTAAAGACTGCAGCCCTTATTCACCATGGAATTAAGGTAAGCTAATTAAACTGGGGGAAATAAAAAACACACGGATCTTAGAATGTGGAAAGGTCTTCAGTCAACCCTCCAACCTTTTCATATGTTCCAAAGAACTTGAGATGTATTTTTTTTTACACTTAATCTGGATTGAACTGGAACGTTAGCCATCTTAAAGGGAAACCACAAAAGTATATCGGTGTGCATCAGCTTCAGCTTGTGAGCTTGTTAAAACTGCAGATCCAATTCTGGCTCACCAGCTGTGAGTGATTACCGCTTACCTACACTTGTAACAGGAACCCTAGGTGATAATGATGCAAGCCAGTCTGCGACACTTTGAGTAACATAAGCTGAGAATTCAGGAGATTCTGCTTTGTATAAAATACATCATTTTAATCACAGTGCTTTGTCAGTAACAAATGCAGTAAAGCTACTTCTTTTTCTTTTTTTAACTACTATACCTGATGCAGATGCTCCATGGATATGAGACATTCAAAAGTAATGGGGTTACCTTCATATATTATAGACACTGGAGAAGGAAAGGGCAACCCACTCCAGTGTTCTCGCCTGGAGAACCCCATGGACAGGGGAGCCTGGTGGGCTACAGTCCACGGGGTTGCAAAGAGATGGGCATGACTGTGCAGCTGACACACACACGCTCTGGATACAGTGGCCATGCAGTTGTCTAGAGCAGTGGAAACATCACGCCAGGCCCTGCTTACACTTAGAAACAGACGCTCCCACTCCCATTTCCGGGCTGAGCGCTGTTCCAGGGCCGTTAGTCAAAGGCCCATTTGACCTGCCCAAGCAGAGGCCAAGAGAAACCCTTCAGGCAGAGTCCCAGGTTCATGCTGAGTCATACCAGAGGCGCAGACTAGAACTCTCAGTGCCTGAGAGGGCAGAAGGCAACACGTGTGTCATGAAAATAGTTCTAGAAATAAAGCCTGGAGGGAAATGAAGCTTCCTGGGGGGCTCAGCGGGAAAGAATCCACCAGCGAAGGAGACCCAGGTTCCATCCCGGGGAGAAGGAAATGGCAACCCACTCCAGTAGTCTTGCCTCAGAGAATCCTATGGACAGAGGAACCTGGCAGGTTACAAGTCCGTGGGGTCTCAAAAGAGTCGGATATAACTTAGCAACTAAGCAACAACAACATAGAGGGAAATGAATTAGAGACAGCAAGAGTGATGGGCTGGCATCATTCCATAAACTAGAAACACAGAAGCAAAAGCATATTATGTACGTCACTCTCGTAACTTCTGTGTGGACAAATTTAGACCACATTACCCAGAGCCTCTTGGGGAAGAAGAATAGAAAGTTAGGGGCTTCCTGGAAATTGAGGAAATGCTGTCCTAACCTGGTTGGGGAGGGGGGGGGTGATTTAAAACATCCACGTCCTCCTGCTTCTCTGGGCTAATGGGTCTGCACTCTCTGGAGCCTCTCAAAACCCTAACCCCCCACAGCACACACAGGACATCCGTGTTTAGGCTGCCTAAGAGTAAGACCTGTATGGACTACAAGGTCCTTCCCCTTTTGAACCCCGGGGCCTTGGCTCACCAGAGTACATTGGAACAGGAGGGGCACAGGGTCACCCAGGTCCCCATGACTACATTTCCCAGAGCTCCGGGGTGCCGGTAACTAGACTCAGGGGGCGGAGCGCTTCGCAGACAGGAAGGAGGGCTCTTCCTGGGCTGGGCCGGGTAGCGGGAGGGCGGCTGTCGCCCTGGTTCCTGGTCGTGGGCCCCAGAGAGCTCGGTGAGTGACCTGTTTATGCTTGGAAATTGGGGCTTGAGCCTGTTTCAAATGTGAGTCCAGGAGACTGGAGACTCCACAGGCCTGAATTTCAGGTCCCAGGACAGCTCAGGAAGCTTGGCTGACATGAGCTTACGCTGTAATTGCTGTGCAGGATAACAGAGGGGTCGCAGACCCCCCACTGCCGCTCTCAGGGTTAGCATCACAGCCACCCAACACGCCCGCCGGGAAGACTTGGCGGGACACAGAAGCATCTCTAAATGTCAGTTTATCCCTCAGAACGCTGGAGCTAATAAGAGAGCTTTCTTAGAAAGTCTGTTGTGAGGATTAAAGGAATATATAAAAGATAGCTAATGTGTACAACACGTGTTTCAGAGGACAGGGTTCTCGTCTCGGACAATTGCAACAGTGGTGTCCACCTGCTCTGAACCTAACTGGGCGTGTCCTCGAGGGCTCAGTCAGTCCCGCAGGCTGCAAGTTCAGGGCCACTCGGCATCTCTGGCATTAAGGGATCAGAAGTTCTCTACTGGTCCCAAAGCACCCAGGGAGGCTGGGTTGTGTTGTCTGCATAGTGTAAAGGAATTCTTGGGGAGGTTTTCTCTGGATAGGAGGAGGGGCCCAAGGGTCTCCAGGGGCCACACACGCCAGGAACAGCTCTCTGACCATCGGGCAGGCTGGCAACAGCATTCCCTGGACACCAGTGAGCAGAGTTCCGCAGGAGAGAGGAGCCTGTGGAGGCAGACAGCTCCGAAGCCAGGGGTTCTGTGAGCTCCCAGCTCTGGACTTTGCTCCCCTGCCCTGCCCTGCGCCCACGAAAACCATATGCCTGCTTGCTCTCCGATCACCGAACTTTCCCTTCCCTGAGTCACTGTTTAGCTTCTCAGCCACACAAAAGCTGACCCCGCCCTCTCACACTCAGAAGGGAGTTGTTACCCGTCAACTGTATATATAGTTCCATCCCACCCAGAGACTTATTTTGTTTGGCCTTGATAGGTTTCAACAGTTCAGAGCCAGTTGTAAAAACAGGAAGATTACAGCCACCAATCTGAGTTTCTACTTCTCAAAAGAGGATAAAAGGCAAAACAAACATTCAGACCTTTCCGCTGACCGAGTCTGAGCTTTGGCTGTTTTCCTTGGACGGCGGCTCTGCAGGCCGCCTGTGCTCTCAGCACTGGGAACAGGGGCTGTGGGCTTGGCTTGCCAGGCAACCTCTTTTTTTTCATCCAGAAGATTACTGGGCTGGCCACTTACCACCTAGTACTGGGCTGGTTCACAGGTCCTTGCAGTAAGCTTCGACGCCAAAAAAACAGGTAAGAAAAGGGAAGGGAGGGTTTGCCTGGTGGCTCATGGCAAAAAGAAAAAAAAAATCCGCCTGCAATGCAGGAGCCACAGTTTCGATCCCTGGGTCAGGAAGATCCCCTGGAGAAGGAAACGGCAACCCACGCCAGTGCTCTTGCCTGGGAAATCCCATGGGCAGGGAGTGCGGTGGGCTACAGTCTATGGGACAGCGAAGAGTCGGACACGACCGAGCAACTGAATCACAAAGGGAAGGGGTGGGAAGGAGAGGAAAAGAAACTCAAGCACAGGGAAAGAAAAGCCACGGGAAGCATCTCTAAATCCTGCTCTTCAGCTGGGCAGCTCTGTTCTGAGCACATACCCAGTGAGTTGCAATCAGACACAGGAAAAAGCGCGCGGGCACAGATTATGTCTGCAGCGCTTCTGCAGCTGCTGAAGCTGGAAGCCTCAGGGAGACGGCGCCTGGAGGCTGCAGGGGCGCGCGGGCTGGGGAGGACCTGCCCAGAGTCTGGGGTCTCACTGGGGGAGTGGAGAGCTCGGAACTAAACAGAAGGGCGGCTGCACCAAGTTGTGAAGGCCCCAAGGACGAACTGTTCACTTTAAGTGGCTTGGTTAGGTCGTGTGATTGTCACACCAATTTTTAATAATTTGTTCAGTCATGACGGGCTTCCCGTCTGCTGCCTCAGACGGTAAAGAATCTGCCTCCAATGTAGGAGACAGGGATTCGATCCCTGGGTCGGGAAGCTCCCCTGGAGGAGGGCACGGCAACCCACTCCAGTGTTCTTGCCTGGAGAATCTCATGGACAGAGGAGCCTGGCGGGCTACCGTCCATGGTGTCCAAAGAGTCAGACACGACGGAGCGACTCACGCTTTCAGTCACAGCAGAAAGGCTGGCGGGAGATACTGCCCCGCTTGTGGCCCAGATGTGGCTTCAGCGCCTCACTCCCCGCCCTGTGACCTCACTTTAGTTCCCCCTCCATCCCTTCCTTCAAAAGGAGGGCTGCTTTTTTAAACTATCAACTCCCTGTACTTCTGTCCCGGAGCCTGGCTTTGTTCGGCTTCTGCTGTCTAGCTGGGCTCTGGGGGCCTGCTCAGCTCTGGGGGCCCGCAGTACCTGCCTGACTGTGGCTCCAGCGCGGAGCCCCGGCGCAGCCGCGGGCCTTCGGTGCGCTAAGGCGGAGTGTCCGACAGCCTCTGAGCAGGGCTGGCCGTGCAGCTCCCTTCCATCCCAGAGTGAAGCAGACGCCCCTCTGCCCTGGGGTCAGGAGTGAGTCTTAGTGTCAATCCGGTGGGATGTCATCACTGAGAGAGAGTAAAGCAGACAGACAGGCTGTGAAACGCACACAAGAAGAGAACCCACTCGCTCGCACCGCCTCGGGCTCTTCCAGGCGGTCATGTCTGAAATGTGGGCAGTTGGGATGGAAGACGCCACCTCGGCCCGTGACCACCCCGGCTGCTTGCACCCCTGAGCCATGAGGGCAGCATCTCAGGGCCGGACGGCCTCTGGACCAACCTGTTTTCAAGTATTCTATTTTAGACTTTGGCTTACAATTTTGTTTGGGGAAAAAATCAGGATTTCTCTAGCTCAAAAATAAAATGTACAGTAAAATAAAATTAAAATATTGAAATCACTGCTGGACATGAAAGATGTAGAGACCCCAGACTGGGAGCTGAGGTCTTCATCTCAACCCGCTCTCCGGGGCTCCATCAAAGAGGTAATTAATTGGTAACTGAAGAACCGTGACATTAGGGATATATTGTAGCAGCAGACTGTTGGCCTTTGTCCATTCAGCGAAGCAACAGGCATTTGTTCAGTGACAGAGAAGTGTCTGTGGCCTGACTTTCAGGGCCCTCTAGAAATTGCCTCATCCTGTCCATCTTAGCTTTCGCCCACAGAGCTCTCCCCGGTGGCCACTGACGCGACTGGTCAGGTTCCCCAGGTTCAGACCTGAGTCCAGCCTGGTGAGCAAGGGCCTCATGAAGGAAGGGTGCCCGGGCAAGCCACAGCGCCGGCCCAGGTGGGAATCACAACTCAGGAGTCTTTTCTCGATTCAAGGCGAGGCAGTGGGGTTTCCAGAACATCTCGCCGGTAAGCCCCCATGAAGGGCGGTCTTGAGAGGACACGACGTTCCCGACACGTCTGATTCTCCACACAGAAGGGCAAGCCGCTCCAGCAGCCCCCAGGAGCTCTGCCAAAGAGTCTGTGTGCAGGTCCTGAAGCCAGGCCGGTCAGGGGCACAGCCAGGTGGTCAGAGACCTGAGGGGACCCGGAGGCCGACACTCAGCATCCGCCCACACCAGCCTCGGTCCCGGGTCCCCCGCGGTGCCCTGGCCCGAGCAGGGCGCTCTGAGCACGCTCTGTTCTTTACCCTCCACACCCAAGGCAGAGGTCAGCGGGTCGAACGGCTTTCACTTCAGTCCCCTTTAAAATATGTTTTTAAAGTACTGTGGTCACAATTCTTACACGTTTTCTACTCTGTCCCACAATAAAAGGAGTCGATTCTGCCTTTCTCTCCCTTAGCTTTTCATTTTGGCTTGCATCTGCACAGGCTACGGGGAGGTGACCCTGTGCGTTCATGCTGTTGGCTGCTGCTGCTGTTTGGTCACTCAGTTACGTCCAACTCTTTTGTGACCCCGTGAACTGTAGCCACATTGAAGGCGGGAGGAGAAGGGGACAACAGAGGATGAGATGGCTGGATGGCATCACTGACTCCGTGGACATGACTTTGAGTAAGCTCCGGGAGTTGGTCATGGACAGGGAGGCCTGGCGTGCTGCAGTCCACGGGGTCACAAAGAGTTGGACACGACTGAGCGACTGAACTGAACAGACTGTTGCCTGCCAGGCTCCTTTGTCCACCGGATTCTCCAGGCCAGAATACTGGAGTGGGTTGCCATTTCCTCCTCCAGGGGATCTTCCTGATCTAGGCATCGAACCTGGGTCTCCTGAGTGCCCTGCACTGGCAGGCAGAATCTTTACCACTGCACCCCTGGGAAGCCATCGCAATTATACTTAATAACAGCTCAAGGAACACAGGTGCTCCCTTACATGCTGATCTTGTGTTTGGTAAAACTTGTAGAATCGATCAGGGGCCTGGAACAGGGTTCACCCATCCTTGTTGACTGCCTGGCCCGCTGTGCTCGGGTCCTCCTGTGACTTAGACCCCAGGAAGCAGGCTGAGAGCCGCCCATGTTGCTCCCATTGCCTGTGACTGTGCGTCCAGCTCTGTCCCCTGTGCAGTGCAGGTGGCCAGCTCACTCTCTTTCCTTCTGTTTTGTGATTTTAAAGCATTCTTCCTATTCATGTTCCAGCAGAGCTACTGCTCTTGTTTTCAAGGAAGACTATGATATATTTAACACTATTTTTCTATTCCTTCTAGACTGTGAACCGGGAAGAAGAAACATTCCAAGTCTTTTTAATTAAAGCTGAGACTCCACCTACATTGAACTTCCAGAGAAAGGTTTGCTGTCCTGAGGCCTCTCAGCCGACTCCGTCTCAGCCGACTCCCTACGTGTGTTCTCTCTGCCTCCTTTTATTCTTTCCTTGTATTTATGATCAAGTGAAATGAATCAATATATCAGTGCACATCTAAGTTACAAGTCAGTGTATAAACGTTGCAGAGTTCTCATCCAGGTGTATCCTGACACCTACTCTCTAGGCCTCCGTATTTCACCTTCTGTCTTAACTTCAGTAGGACATCATTCTTACATTCAGCCATGGAGGCATAATTTGGTTATCACACGCTGCCGGCGTTCAGGTTCCAATACTGGGTTCTTCTCAATGGACTCAAGGTTACTAAATTCTAAGTTAGCATCCTATCTTTTAAAAAAAGAAGGAACAAAGGAAAAAAAAACTTTAAAATCAAAATATAACTTTAAAAAGTATCATTAATTCCCAAATAAAAGATGGTGGGTTAACCCAACCTTAAATGAAATGGTTAGGCAGGTCCAGATCCTCTGTCTTTGTTCCGCGTCGCCTGCCCTCCTTACTTGCCCAGCACTGATTGGGTATAGAAGCGGAAGAGTATCTGTGGTGGTCTGGCTCTCTCCCCATCTGATGTCAAGTTTTTGGCTTCTAAGGATGTTGAGGAAGGAAACTGATGGATATAAAGTTGAGAAGAAATGAAATAAGCTTAAGAGATTTGGAGATCAGATTACAGATACCAAGAATAAAGTTGACACTCTAGCAAAATGGGAAGAATAAGTGATTTAAAAAAAGAACTAGGTGAATCTGAAAGAAAAGACATTAAGAAGGACGACAGAAATACATAGCTTATTACCACTAACCTAGGGCAGGCCTTTTTAAGCCTCTCACCTCAGGCCATGTCATCTTACCAGAGGTAATACGCCACTGTTACAATCAGTGATTAATGGGCAGAAACCTTTTCCACATGGAATTTTACAAAATAAGGACTTTTTGTTTGATTCACCAGAAAAGCAAGATACGGCTTAAGACCTGCTTGATGTCTGCTCTCATCTTCCCATCTCCTGCGTCTCGTTCCTCAGCTCATTAAATTCTTGGTGGGTGCTATTCTTCAGCGAGATCTCCTACAGCTGCTGCTGCTGCTAAGTCGCTTCAGTCGTGTCTGACTCTGTGCGACCCCATAGACGGCAGCCCACTGCTTTGGGCAAATATCCCACCCGCAGGAAAAGCACCTGCTGAGGTTTCAGCAGAGTCCCTCGGCAGAGTCTCAGAGAGCTGACTCGGGCCACACGCCACCCGTGAGCAAAGCACTGGCCCTGGAGCGAAGGCGCTTTGAGTTGCTCCTGGCTGGCCCACGTGTCTCTTCTTTCAGCCCCGTGAGTGCGGGTCCCTGTCCATACGTATCAACTGGACGATGGTGCACTTTGCCCAAACTGCAGGCTTCCCCTTCCCCTGCTCACAGTGACTCCTCGTTTCAGAGGGAGAGCCGGGATGCCAGGCCTCATCTCCGCCCACGCTTCCTTTCAGCCCCTCTGCCCCCTTCTTCCTGGCTTCCTTGAATGTTCTTTGGACACTCTAGGCAGGTTCTGGTTTAAGACTTTAAAAAAATTCTCTGGTTCTTCCTGAGTGATCCTCCCACACATGGACGTGGCTCCTTCTCTCCCGTCCTTAAAATTACAGTGAAGCTTTCTCTGCTCGCCTTACTGGAAACTGAAGCTCTCTGTGTGCGTGGCTGATCTTCCTTCTTGGCTTTATTTTATCCAGAGCACTGATCCCAATGTAAGAAATTACATGTGTTTTTCAAATTCATTCATTTCGTTATCTGTGTCATACCAGCCCCCATAAAATGTAGGATTTTTTAAGACAAGCAACCACTGCTGCTGCTGCTAAGTTGCTTCAGTCGTGTCCAACTCTGGGTGACCCCACAGACGGCAGCCCACCAGGCTCCCCCGTCCCTGAGATTCTCCAGGCAAGAACACTGGAGTGGGTTGCCATTTCCTTCTCCAATGCATGAAAGTGAAAAGTCAAAGTGAAGTCACTCAGTTGTGTCCAACTCTT
>SJYC01116414.1:0-19924 GCA_006408675.1 Madoqua kirkii
AAAAAAGGTTACATGGAGACTAAACAACAGGATACTTTGCCATTGGCCCAACCTATGGGCCAATGACAAAGTCAAAGAGGAAATTAAAAAATACTGTAAGACAAATGACAATGGAAATCCAGCAGACAAAATCTATGGGACACGGCAAAAGCAATTCTTGGTGGAAAGTTCACAGTGATGAAGGCATTCCTCAAAAAACCAAGAAAAAATATCAAATGATCCAACATACCACTTAAAAGAATTAGAAGAAGAACAAACAAACAAACCTAAAGTCAGAAGAAAAGAGACGGAAAACCTCTGGCTAGGCTCACCAAGAAGAAAAGAGAGGGGACTCAGACAAAGAAAATAAGAAATGAAAGAGGAGAAACAGCAGCTGACATCATGGAGATATAAGAAGCCATGAGAGGACACCATGAACAACTGTCTGCCAACAAACTGGATAATCTAGAAGAAGCGGATGTTTCTAGAAACATACAGCCCACCAAAGCTGCATCAAGAAACAGGTCATTTGTTTTGTTTTTTTGGTTGCACTGTGTGGCTTCTGGAATCTTAGTTTCCTCGCCAGGGATTGGACCTGGGTCACGGCAGCAAAAGCTCCAAGTCTGAACCACTGGACCACCAGGGAGTTCCCAGGAGGAAACAGGTAATGTGAACAGACTGATCACTAGAAGTGAAACAGAAGCGGTAATATAAAAAAGCTCCCTGCAAACAAAAGTCTAGGGCCAGATGGCTTCACCAGGGAATACGACCAAACATACACAGAAGAGCTTGCACTGGTCCTTCTCAAATTCTTCCAGGAGACTGAAGAGGAAGGAACACTCCCGAAGCCGTTCTATGAAGCCACCATCACCCCGACAGTAAAACCAAAGGCACCACCAGAAAAGAAAACTACAGGCCCACGTGTTTGATAAATACAGATGTGAAAATTCTCAACAGAACACCAGCAGCACTTCCCTGGGGGTCTCGTGGTTGAGAATTTGCCTGCCAAGGCAGAGGACACAGGTTCGATCCCTGGTCTGGGAAGACTGCACACGCTGTGGGACGGCTAACCTCATGTGCCACACCTACTGAAGCCTGCAGGCTTTAGAGTCCGTGTACCGCAACTGCTGAGCCCGCGTGCCACAAATGCGTGAGCTCGTGTGCTCCAGAGCCTCTGCTTCACAAGAAAAGCCACTGTGATGAGAAGCCCACACAACACCCAGAGAGCACTCCCTGCTCACCAAAACCAGAGAAAGCCCATGCTCAGCAATGAAGACCCAATGCCGCCAAAAATAAACAGTTAAAAAGAATACTAGCTGACCAAATCCAGTAACATAAAAAGGATCGTATACCGTCATCAGGTTGTATTCATCCAAAGTTAATAAGAATGGCTCAACACACGCAAATCAGTGTGATACATCCCATAAACAAAAGACAAAAATCACATGATCATCTCAATAGATGCAGAAGAAACATTGGATAAAATTCAATGTCCACTCATGATTAAAAACTATTAAAGCAGGTATAGAGGAAATATATCTCAACATAATCAAAGTTTACTTATGACAAACCCATAACCAATGTAATACTCAACAGTGAAAAGCTGAAAGCGTTCCCACTAAAACCTAGAGTAAGACAAGGATGTCCACTCTTACCACTTCTATTCAACATAATATTGGAAGTCCTAGTCACAGCAATCAGATAAGAAAAATAAAAGGTATCCAAATTAGAAGGGAAGAGGTAAACCTGTCACTGTATGAAGAAGATATGATCTCCCATACAGAAAACCATAAAGATTCAACACAAAAACTTTTAGAGCAGATAAATGAAATTAGCAAGGTAGGGCTTCCCAGGTAGCTCAGTGCTCAAGAATCCATCTGCCAATGCAGGAGCCGTGGGTTTGATCCTTCAGGGGTTGCAAAGATCCCCTGAAGAAGGAAATGGCAACCCATTCCATTATTTTTGCCTGGGAAATCCCATGGAAGGGTAGCCTGGAAGGCTAGTCCATGGGGTTGTAAAAGAGTCAGACACAACTTCGTGACTAAATGACAACAAAGCAGGATACAAGATTCAATGGACAGAAATCAAGTGCATTTCTCTACACTAACAATAAAACGTCAGAAAGTTAAAAAAAATCCTTTTAAAATCTCATCAAAAAAACAAAACACATCCTAGGAATAAACCTGACCAAGGAAAGACGTATACACTGAGAACTATAAACACTGTGAGAGGAAACTGAAGATGATTCAAAGAAATGGAACTATATCCCATGCTCTTACACTGGAAGAATTAAAATTGTTAAAATGGCCATGTTATCCAAAGCAATCTATAGATTTAATGTGGTCCCCATCAAATTACTCATGATATTTTTCACACAACTGAAATAATCCTAAAATTTATCTTTAACCATAAAAGACCCAGAATTTCCAAAGCAATCCTGGGGAAAAAGAACAAAGCTGGAGGCATAGCCCTCCCTGCCTGCAGACAATAATACCACAAAGCTACAGTAATCAAAATAGTATGGTACTGGCACAAAATCTGACATATACATCAGTGGAACAAAGTAGAGAGCCCAGAAATAAACCCATACACAGGTCAATTAATCTTCTACAAAGGAGGCAACAATATACAATGGAGAAAAGACATTCTCTCTTTAGCAAATGGTGTTGGGAAAGCTGCACACCCTCCTGTAAATCAGTGACGTTAGATTACTTCCCCATACCACACACAACAAGAAACTCAAGATGGCTTAAAAAGTTAAACCTAAGACATGATACTATAAAACTCCTAGAAGAGACATCAGTCCAGTTCAGTTCAGTCGCTCAGTCGTGTCCGACTCTTTGCGACCCCATGAATCGCAGCACACCAGGCCTCCCTGTCCAACACCAACTCCCGGAGTTCACTCAGACTTGCGTCCATCGAGTTAGTGATGCCATCCAGCCATCTCGTCCTTGGTCATCCCCTTCTACTCCTGCCCCTAATCCCTCCCAGCATCAAATAGGCAAAAGAAAAAATAAACAAGCAGGACCTAATCAAACTTACAAGCTTTTGCAAAGCAAAGGAATCTATAACAAAACGAAAAGACAACCTATGGACTGGGAGAAAATACGCCCAAACAATGCAACCGACAAGGGCTTAATTTTTAAAATATACAGAACAGCTCATACAACTCAATAGTAAAAAAACACACAATCCAACTGAAAAATGGGCAAAAGACTAAACAGACATTTCTCCAAAGAAGTAATACAGATAGCCAACAGGCACATGAAAAGGCTCAACATCATTAATTATAAGAGAAATGCAAATCAAAACTAAAATAAGGGATTACCTCACACGTCAGAATGGCAATCATCAAAAAGTCTACAAACAACAAATGCCGGAGAACGTGTGGAGAAAAAGCAGCCCTCCTTTACTGCTGGTGGGAAGGTAAGCTGGTTCAGCCCCTATGGAGAAAAGTATAGTTTCTAAAAAACTAAAGAGTTGCCATACGATTCAGCAATCCCACTCCCGGGATTATATCTGGGAAAGACTAGAACTCTACTTAGAAAAGATGCATGCACCCCATGTTCACATCCGCCAAGACACGGAAGCAGCCTAAATGCCCATCAGCGGAGGGATGGACGGAGAAGACGCAGTGCACACACGCACTGGGGTGTTACAAAAAGAGAAGGAAACAAGGCCGCCTGCAGCATCACCGGTGGACTTAGAGATCACCACCCAAAGTGAAGTCAGCCACAGAGAGACAAACATCGCTTATCTATGGAATCTAAAAAACGATGCAGATGAACGATGTTTATTTACAAAACAAAAGCAGACTTACTACACAGAAAACAATCTTAAGGTTCCCAAAAGGGGAGGGACAAATTAGTTTGAGATGAACAGATATACAGTACTATATATACCTAAAACAGATAAAGAAGGATGACTACACAGCACAGGGAACCATATTCACTATCTTGTAATAACTCATAAGGGAAAGGAATCTGAAAAAGAACATACACATGTAGAACCGAGTCACTTTGCTATATACCTGAAATAGACAGACTGTAAATCAACTATACTCAACAAAAAGAACTGACTACATTACGGCCAGTTTAGGAGGCAGTGGGGAGAGGCCCTCGCTGGGCCAAAGCAGGTGCTGGGATCCGGTGCTGGGGGGACACAGGCGATCAGAGAAGAGTGAAAGCCTCACCAAGCTGCACTAGTCCAGGAGGCAACAGGCAGACCCTTAGATCTCTAAGGGGGCACCCACTGACAGTGGTGGACAGTCTAGATCTCCAGTGGGCGCACCTACATCTCGGAACACGCCTAGAAAACTGCCAAGCCTTGGTCTAAACACTACCTTAACTCCCTCCAGCTCCATCCAGAACCAGGGGAGAAAAAGATACGGAGATACCTGCATTCCCTCTCAGGCCTGATTCCATAACGGCTGCTTTGCAGCGGTCTCAATATTACAACTGAAAAGTAGCACAATCCGCCCTCCGGTCACGCCTCAGTCACCAGAGGGGCCACATGGTGGGCAACGCTGGATGGCGGCCCCTGCCAGCAGATACCACACTGGGCCACAGACCCAGGCCTTGACTGGATGACTGAGAAAACAGGAGAGAAAACCTTTCAGTTCCTGTCTGAGGAGTTGGATGTATCACCTACATTCCCGCCTCCCCCAAAAAAGTTCAACTCCTTTCAAACGGGGCTGCTATTTCAACTCGGGTATTTAACAGAAGAGCTCCCTGGTGGGTGAGCCCCTTCCTGGGTGGCTCCTCCGAGCTGAGCCCCATTCTAGTTAAGTGGGCGCTGCCAGGAAGCCGCCTGTGTGCCTAATGAACTCATTAGAAGGGCTGGCGCCTTCCCCTGTACTTAAATCAACAATTACTCTTGTTTTGCCACCTTCTCCCGTGTTGTGATTCTTTTATTAATCTCTTGGTGCTACAGGGAACATGCACACTCTTAAGGAAACTGGATTGAAAGGAGGCAAAATCCATAAACATTAACTTTAAAAAACTGCACAATAGATAGAGGATGAAAGAGGTGTTAAGCAGTGTTCTCTCTTCCCACCAACCCCTCCCTCTTGGTGGGCTGAGGGTAGAGTGGACCCTGAGACTCCCCAGAGGGCAAGGTGCAGGGCACAGATGGAGGCAGCTATTTTTGTGCTCTGGCTTTGGGTCTGAAGGATTAATTTGCTTTCTAGGGGTTCTGGCTTTTCTGTGCTCCTATCCCACCTGAGGATGGTCTTTCCCCATGCGCACTGGGGAGGGAGGGGTTGGGCCAAAGAAAGGCAGGTGGGCAAACTGAGAGGTGTTTCATTCTTTGCCCAAACTGCCCATGGGCCAAAGAGGTTCTGAGCAGGAAACGAGGGGAAGGGAGGGCTTGAAGTTCAGGCAACAGGACCCCTTTCTAACAAGAAGAAATAACTTGGGAGGAATGGGAGCTGAGGAGAGATCAGGCACAAAGGAAACCACGCTCCCTGTCCTGCTGCTTAACTCCCAGGGAACTCCAAGTAAGTCACTTTTCTGCTTTCATCTGTTTGCAAAGTGACAACAGCAGCGGTGGCCTCACCTCAGCCGCACTGAGGATCAGACTAAAAGAGCTCACGCACAGTGTGCCATGCATGCGCTCAGCGTTACCGTTCAGATGCAGGGAGCCGCGAGGCCGAGAGCAGGACTGCCTGCCCTCCCCTCTATGGGAACAAATACGCTGCAGAGGAGAGCCTCCCACTCTGGTCCTGTCTTTCCGGCAACTGGCAAAACCAAGGGGGAGATCCACACCCATCAGCTGACTGGGTCGAATGTCTGCCCCTGGCTGCCAGTTTAATGAACCACCTTTCTTTCTCAAGGTCTTTATAAATGATTTGGGGGTGTCAGGGGGAGTGACTCAATGCTGTTCTCAATTCCAGCAAGGGACTACTTCTAAAAATTACCGCCAAGATTTACTAAGCCTGGGATCGTCCTCAGGCGACAGAAGGATGAGGGGCCACGACAGTGGTCCTGAGTAATGTGCCTGCTGCCAGCGTGATGCACTGGCTCACTCTACCAGGGACGCATTCATCAGCAGCTCAGGGACCAACAACCAAGCCATGAGTCACATCTGCCATGACTCAAACCTGTGTGGGCCTTCTACTCTTCAGAACCGTCTCCCTAAGTGATGCCAAGGGATGACAGCTCCAAAAGAGAAAGCTCAGTCCTCTTTTTCTGGCTCCTCTTACTCTAACAGTCAAGTAGGTGAATGTCAGACTCTCACCTTCCCAGGGTCTACCACTAGAATTTCATCAGAGTTAAGTCACGTGCCTGCCCAACTGTAACCTCCCCGGTGAAAAGGACCAGGTTCTGTCCCTCTTCTGCAATTCCTGCAATTCCAACCAGAGTGAGCTCTCAAATTAAGTCTTACCCTTCAGGACACAGAAATATTCCCCTCGCTTTTCACTACTTCTCTCCGTCTAGATCTGCTACATCTGCAGCTACATCCAAATGATTTTTCTCTCATGAGCCATAATCATAATTTATTTACCCATTCATTCATTTACTGAGTGTCTTTTATGTGCCAGAAACTATGCTAGACGCTCTGGGGAGAAAGATAAAAATAGCACCATCTCTATTCTCAGGAAGCTCACACTGAAAACACATAGGGTGCAGAGCCCTAGAAAGACTACGGGATTTGCAGAATTGGAATAGTTACGACTCCTGCCTTCAAGATCTTTATACTCTGGGCCAGTGAAGACCACTGTAAGAAGTGTGAAGACCCTCATTGTTGTGAGACCCTCACCCCATTCCCGAAGCCCTGAACCAGACATCCCATCCAGGCTCACCACCCAGTCAGCACTTGGTTCCTGTGATGCCACTGGGCATGTTGCTCTTGTTCCATCAGGGTGGCTGGCTTGACTCTGGGCTGGACTAAGTTCAAAAAAGGCAACGTTCCCGCTTTGACAGGTTGTGGCCAAATTTCAAAAAAGTCATTTCTTCAGAATGTGTGTGTACGTACATATCACATCTCATGTATCTGACCTCTTGCCTGAGCCCCAGGCTCAAATATCCCACTGTCAACTTGATATTTGCATTTGAAAGTAAATCTACTTCGCACCTCAAGTTAAACACATCTAACACCAAATTCAGGATGCTCTTCCCACACCCCACCTGCTCCTTATCTTGCTTCTTCCTCGGCTCAATACAGCACCACCCTGCACCCAGTAGCTCAGGCCAAAACAATCTATCCTTGGTTCCTCTTCCCCTTTACCCTACATCTAATAGATCAAAAAGCCCTGCTGATACAACCTTCACATTGCAACCAAGTCCGGCCACTTCCATCTCCTGTGCCGTTATCTTATACCCAAGCCACCACCATTTCCTGTCTGGGATACTAGAGGAGCCTCCTCTCCAGCTGTTCCTATTCTTGCCTCCCTATAATCCATCACTGATACAACCAGAGTGGTCTTAAAAAAAAAAAAAAGTACATTAGGTTACATCAGTCGGCTGACTAAGCCTCCAGAATAGATTCTCTCTGGTATTTATGATAAAATCCAACTCCTAACCAGAGCCTGCCTGGAAGATCCTATGATGCCTGGCTCTTGTCTTCTTCTGACTCACACCTCTTGGCAAATACCATTTCACTCACTACCCTTCAGCCCCTTGGGCTTTCTTTTTGCTTCCTGCCTCAGGATCTTTGCACCACCTGAAAGAACACCAGGTGTCTTCACTGTTGGCTCATCGTCTTCCCTTAGGCCTCATCTACGTCTCACCTCCTCAATAAGGCTTATCTATCATACCTAATATTACCCTTTTACCGTGGTACTCTATCTCATACCCATCACAGTACTCATCTAGACTGTCCTAGGTATGTCTACTTGCTTACTGTGTCCTGAACTAGGACGTAAACAAAGTTCAAGTGGGCGGGACCTCATCTAATTAACTGCTGTCTCCCCAGCACCTGGCACAGTTCCTGGCACATAACGGGTGCTCCGTAAGTACGTGCTATATGAATAAACAAATCCCAGAGCCGCAGCTCTGACCTGGAGGAGAGCAAGAACACAGGTCCACTACTCACACACAGGGACAGAGCGTGAGGGCTCAAACCTGCCGCACGGGTTACTGGGGCCCAGGAGACACACCGAGACTTAGCGGGCGTCCTGCGGAGGTCCCTGGACAACAGCTCAGTCACTGAACAACACTCCGAGGTACTGGCATCGTGTCAGGGGAGCAACAAGCCTATGATTATCATCACCTAAGGCCGGTGCCGTGGGGCAACCTGGCTGCGCCCTGAGTCATCGAGAGCGTTTAAAAACAGAAGCCCTAGAGATTTTGATTCAGTAAGGTCGAACGGTCGCAGATTACAGGATTTTAAAAAGCTTCTTTATGAGCCTGCAAAGTGCAGCCGGGTGAAAGCGCCCAGCAGAAGCCAGGGTCCCCGCCTCGGGCGTTAGGGGGCTCCCGCGCACCTGCGCCCGGGCAGCAAAGGTGCGCGCATGCGCGCGCACGCCCGCCGCCGGCCCGCTCGTGGCCCCGCCCCGCTTGGTCCTCCTCTCCCCTCGCCCCGACCGCCTCCCCGCCGAAGGCGGGCCCCACAGCTTGGTCACCTGGGTGTTCTCTCCCTCCCGAAAGGCCTGCGCTACCCGCTGCCGCAGATAAGCGCCCAAGTCCCGGCCCCGTTTGGTCTCGTCCACTGGCCATTCCTCACAAAGCTTAAGAAACCGCCGGTAGCGGCTGGCCGCCATGTTAGGCCCCGCTTGACTCCGCCCCTGAGGGAGGAGTCGGGGCCGACAGACAGCGCTTGCGCACTAGGCGTCGCCAGCTTCCTGAAGAGGCGGGCCGGGAGGGAGGAGCGAGCATGCGCCGCTGGGCGGCGCACTTGCCGCTCTGAGGGAAGGGCCGCTGCTCTCTTGCCTCTGCGAGTTCCTCCTCCAGTGTTCCTCCTCCAGGAACTAGCCCAGCTCCCAGGGGCAAATCAGTCGTGTAGTATCCTAGGGACAGCTTTGCTCTTCTTTTGCAATGAGTCCACAAGCTCCAGACTAAAATAACCTTCCTCTGAGACCTTTGATAATTTGCATAACGGATTATTTTTGCCTGTAAATACAGGTTCGAAGATGTGTTTGAACTTAACCACGTGGCATGCACAGGTGGCTGGCACATCACTCCCCCTCCCCACCCTTCTCGCAGCCCCTGTACTTGTCGCTACCACGTGGTTCTCTGCCACGACTCCCCGAGTGCCCCTCAGCCCTCGTCCCTTTTCCTCCAGCTCCTATTGGTATCCTTCCGATGGTCCCCTCCCCAAGCCTGCCACTTTTCCCTGCTTGAGCAATAGCTGCTGGGTTGATTCAATTCGAAAAACTTGTTTTACCAAGCCGTCACCTCTACATCTCCAGATGCATGTAATGTCCAGATTTTATTTTTTTCCCCTAAAGATACCTCCCCTCTTCCAGATTTTCCTTAAGGAAAACTGAACCTTCTTTTGCGTTTTTACTGTCCTGCATTTGGGCTTCTTAGGTGGCTCAGTGACAAAGAATATGTGCCTGCCAATTAAGGAGATGCTAAAGAAGTGAGTTCACTCCGTGGGTGGAGAGGATCCCCAGGAAGAGGAAATGGCCAGCCACTCCAGTATTCTTACCTGAAGAATCTCATGGACAGAGGAGCCTGGCGGGCTACGTCCATGGGGTCGCAGAAGAGTTAGGCACAACTGAGTGACAGCATGCACGCATGTGTACGTGACACTTGGCTTCCCCTAAATCTCTTCCTTCTCACCTTGCCTAATTTTAGAGGTGAGTCCAGGAGACTCCTGCCCTGGGTCAGGAAGTGAATACATAACCAAAGTGAGTGAAGTCGCTCAGTGTGTCGGACTCTTTGCGACTCCATGTACTGTTGCCTACCAGGCTCCTCAGGCGACAGTCCATGGAGTTTTTCAGGCAAGAGTACTGGAGTGGGTTGCCATTTCCTTCTCCAGGGGATCTTCCTGACCCAGAGATTGAACCTGGGTCTCCTGCACTGCAGGCAGTCACTTTACCGTCTGAGCCACCAGGGAAGCCCCATATAACCAAAACACAAAGTTAAAAATGACAAGGGCTTTAATTGAAATGTTAGAGAATATTAGGAGTTTGTAGAGAGAAATGATATTTCTAGTTGTTCAGAAGATTAATGGGAGAAAGATCAAGCATTAATTCTGAAGAGATATAGTGTTTGGACTGGCCCTTGAGAATGGTTAGGATTTGGATATGTGGGAATGGAGGGACATTCCCTCCATAGCAAGAGCCAGGCCTGGGCCAGGGATGGGAGAGAAATGAAGAGGGAGAAGGAAACAGCAGTGGGTGGTTTTAACCGGGAACATCTCTGAGCTGTCTGCAGTCATTAGGGGTAAAGACCTGTGAATGAGAACCTTTGGGGACCCGGGGTGTGTGATGCCTGCTTGAGATGAGTTCAGTGGGAGTAGAAGACGAGGTATCAAAGGCATTCCCAACACATTTCCAGCCCAACATTACCTCCTGGCTCGTCCTCACCATCAGCTGTATTTGTAATAGGGAAGAACAAATCTGACTCTGTATTGACTCTATTTCTGTTACTTTAACCTATGTAGCTACAGTAAGTCTCCTACAGATGAATGCATTCCATTCTGAGAGTGCATTCATAAGTCCAACAAAATAGGTACCCAACTAACACAGTAAGCTATGTAGCACTGTACTATAATAGGTTTATAATAATTTTTACACAAATATGTTAAAAAAACAAACACAAAGAAAGCATTTTAAATCTTACAGTACAGTACTTTGAAAAGTACAGTAGTGAAAGAATTAGGTTAAAATTTTAAGTCTCCTGTGTTCTAAAACCCCAGAGGCAGGCCATACCTAATGGAAAATAACCTTCCCCTCATCTGGTGACTCATGGCCTCCTGATCCCTGAAACAGCCCCTCTATAATGGTATAGTGGTGTTTTTCTATTAATCCTTAACTGATGACTTATAGCCTAGTTTCCTGGCAAGAGATCCCCCGGTGATGTATTTTCTGTTAAAACTTTTTCTGGGTAGCTGTTTTTCTGAAGACTGACCAACCGCCACGGGGTGGTCAGCCAGCCGTTTCGACCCGATTACCTGCAGACCTATCCCCTTAAAGGTTAAGCCTTGCCCACCAATCAAACGTCCTCACCCCACCTGTACCTGCCTATGGCCCCCAATCACATTGTTTTCCGTGTCCTAACCTTACTCCATAAAACCCCAGAGGCAGGCCATACCTAATGGAAAATAACCTTCCCCTCATCTGTGACTCATTGCCTCCTGATCCCTGAAACAGCCCCTCTATAATGGTATAGTGGTGTTTTTCTATTAATCCTTAACTGATGACTTATAGTCTAGTTTCCTGGCAAGAGACCCCCCGGTGATGTATTTTCTGTTAAAACTTTTTCCAGGTTAGCTGTTTTTCTGAAGATTGACCAACCGTCACGGGGTGGTCAGCCAGCCGTTTCAACCTGATGACCTGCAGACCTATCCCCTTAAAGGTTAAGCCTTGCCCACCAATCAAACGTCCTCACCCCACCTGTACCTGCCTATGGCCCCCAATCACATTGTTTTCCGTGTCCTAACCTTACTCCCGCCTACTTGTGATTTTTCTGTATAAAAATCCTTAGTGACCAGCGTTCTGGGTTCACTCCTTCCGAGGAGTTCGAACCCCGGCGCGCCGGTTCAATAAATCCTCTTGCTGATTGCATCGATATCTGAGTCTTGGTGATCTGTGAAGCGACGGCTCCGGTGATTAGGCCTTCTCCGGGTCTAACAACTTGCTTACGATTTTTTATAAAAACCCTTTGTAACGGGCACTGGGGGTTCGATCCTCTTTGGAGGAGACCGAACCCCAGCGCGCTGGTTTGAATAAAGTCCTCTTGCTGTTGCATCGAATCTGATTCTTGGTGTCTGGAGACGACGTGCCTGGGAAAAAGACCGTAAGGTCTTACAATATGAACACTGGATCATTTCAGTTTACATTCCCTTGATCAGCCATTGTTCCACAAAGTACTATCACTGTTAGTAAAGGTAGGTTCACAGGTGTTTTCAGTGTCAGCCAAATCATTCCTCCTCCAAGAACCCAGGCCTTTGGTGTGCATCTCATCACCCATGCAGACTCCCTTTCTTTCATTTAGGTCTTCAGCATCCTTTTCTACCTTCAATGTCTTGGCTAACGCCATACGGCCTAAGAAGTTGGCTTTCACTGACTGCAAATCGCTGGGTTTGGGTTCTAGGTCCCACCATCTCAGAAGAGCCTCAGGTATTAGGTGAATTGACTAGCTGAACTCTCAGACTTCCTGTGCCTACTAAGAGGTTTTATTTGAAACAGTATTTATCAAGACAATTACATAACCATTACATCTTTTCCCAAGGCCTGCTTGCCTGACATTTGCATTTCTAAGAAGGGCAATGCAAATGGTTCTTCCTAGAACAAAGACCCATTTAAGCAGATTTTCCTCTTCATTCTTACATCTAAAGCAGCATGAAGCTTCTTTCCTTTAAAAAAAAAAAGAAAGAAAGAAAGAAAGAAAAAATTACCCTCTGCCATATCATATCTGTTATTCCCATCAGATGACCCATGTTGAGTGGGAGCCCACCACTGTTGCAGGAAGGCAGACCCCTTCCAGGGCCCGAAACTGGGCTCTTGTCGAACACTCAGAAATGAATTATCTGAGCAGGCACATGTGCTGACAAAGCAAGAGATTTTATTGGGAAAGGGCACCCAAGTGGAGAGCAGGAGGGTGAGGGGACCCAGGAGAACTGCTCTGCCGGTGGCTCGCAGTCTTGGGTTTTATGGTGATGGGATTAGTTTCCGGGTGGTCTTTGGCCAATCCTTCTAATTCAGAGTCTTTCCTGGTGGCGCATGCATCGCTCAGCCAAGATGGATGCTAGCGAGAGGGATTCCGGCAAGTGGACGGACACACGGTGTCTCCTTTAGACCTTTCCTGACCTCTTCTGGTTGGTGGAGGCTTATTAGTTCCGTATTCCTTATCAGGATCTCCTGTCATAAAATAACTCGTGCAAATGGTTACTATGGAGCCTGGCCAGGGTGGGCGGGTTCAGTCAGTGTGCTTCCCCTAACCCCACCACAAGAAAAGATGATTATGACCCCAACAGCCACCCAGCGCCCTGAGCACCCAACACTGCACCTGCCATGTGAAAGTTCAGTAATAAATAAGCAACAACAAAAAACCCAGTTTCTCAAAAGCTGCAAGTGTTTTCAGTACACTCCCTGTTGTTTCAAGAGGCTGCCCAACTAAGAAATAAACCCTTAAGGATAACAACCATCTCTTTTGATTTCTCTGTCTAATATAGGAGTATTTATTAAAGGAGTAAAGATGCAAAAGATATTCAAGACGTTAAATATTTATGACTTTTCTGCCTACTGAACTGTAAATTGATTCGTGGCAAGAACTAGATCACATTTATGTTGGTATTCCTGTCTCACTCTTATACCATCACATTTTCCATCTCAGTCTTCCTCTGCAAGTCTTCTCTTGAACTAGCTGTAATTTTTTTTTAATGGTCAATCCGTTCATTGCTTTAATCCACAAATATTTTGTATCTATTTGTGCATCAAAGAAACAATTTTCTTCTCACAGAGGGAATGAGTTGGGAAGATAGGATGAAGGTCAATAACTAAGAAACTTTTACTTAGGAAAGTTATCCAGGGGGAAAGGTGAAAAGAACCACACACATAATCGTAGAAACTAAGGGAAGAAACTGAGAAGCAGAAGTTAATTGGTTAAATGTGGAATCTTGAAAAGTTACATAATAACCACAACAGACATTTAGAGCTAGTTTCACTGTCACAAACCTGAGTCTATTGGACCTGTTAGGGGAAGCACAATGAATAAAGCTGTCCACGGTCCAGCCACCATATGAACCACTGCATGAGCTGTTTTATGACAGGAGGTCCCAGTAAGGAGCATGCGACTCATAAGCCACCACCAACCAGAAGAGTTCAGGGAAGGTCAGAAAGGGACACCAGGTCCTCCTCCTCGCTAGCATCAGTTTGGCTGAGCAATGTGTGCGCCACCAGGAAGGACCCTCAGTCAGAGTGACTGGCAAAAGAAAACCCAGAAACCAGTCCCATCACCATAAAACCCAAGACTGTGAGCCACAAAGCGCAGCAGTCCTCCTGGGCTCCCTTACCGGACTGTTCTCTGCTCAGGCACCCTTTCCCAGTAGAGTCTTGCTTTGCCAGAATGTGTGTTTCCGCAGACAGTTCAATTCAGAGTGTTCCACAAGAGCCACTCTCGGGCCGTGGAAGGGGTCCCCCTTCCTGCAGCAGCCCTTTCTGGGTAAAGACGCACTGGTGGGTTTTCTTCCAATGGACCAGGCTCTTTTTGTAATTAAAAGGACTCAGAAGGAAATCACAGAAATAAACCAGGAAGAAGCTGGGACGTCAGTTACTGTGGGTTTGAGCAATGCATTTAAACCCTCTGTGCCTCAGTTTCCTATTTCAGTAAAAAGAATAATGGGAGAAGAGGCATTTATCTACAGCAATATTGTAAAGGTAAAATGAGATGTGTCTGAATGTGTTTTGGGGAGTATCGAGTACCTCTGCTCAAGACCCACTGTACTACGCACTGTGTAAGTCCAGCTGTTCCCCAAAATGATACCTGGGAGGTATCATTACACCTGAAGTACAGTTGAGGAGGCTGAGGTTCAGAGGACTCATTACCTTAATTTTAAAATTGCCTGGTGTGGTACTGTGATTAATAGTAAGATATGTATATTAGGTCTTTGTTGCAGTTTCTGACACAGACCCTAAAATGCCTGGAATTTCCTAAGTGATGAGAATAAAGCTGTCTCAATATTCATAATAAACCCCTTTCAATGACCTTTGGGTTTCTGTAAATTAGATGAATTTTGGAAAATGCTAAGGAAGGGGGCTGGTTGCCAGGGGAACTAACCATGTGTTTAGAGGATGGAAATGTTCAGTCCACTCCCCTGACCTCCATGAAGCTGATCAGGGCTGGAAGTTGACTCAGTCGCCAATGGCCAGTGAGTTAGTCAATTGTGTAATGAAGCCCCATGTAAAACCCCCAAGAGCCTGGATTTGGAGAGCTTCCAGGCTGGTGAGCCAGAATGTATCCCTGTGCCACCGTGCCGGACCCACGCTCCATGAGGACAAAAGTTCTTCTCTTCTGGATCTCATCCCATGTAACTCTTCATCAGGCTGCTGATGTGTACATTTCGATCCTTTGTAATAAGTCTGCAATTTAGTGAGTAAATTTTAACTCAGTAAAAATCCTGAGTTCTGTGAACCACCCCAGTAAATTAACCAAACCCAAAGAGGGGGTCATGGGATCTTCTGATTTAGTCAGTGGTCAGAAGCACAAAGGACCAACCTGGACTTAAAATTGACCTTTGAACGGGAGGGCAGCCTTCACCTACCAAGCCTGATGCTATTTCCAGTTACGTCATGTCAGAATTGTGTTGAACTCTAGGATACCCAGCTGGTGGCAGAGACTTGCTTGATGGTGTGGGGGAAACTTCCATAGGTGGAATCGGTGCAGAGCTGGAACTGGTGAACGGAATCTGTACCTGATTAGTAAGCTGTAGAGCAAAAATGCAAACTGATTGCAAATGCCATCACCCATCTGTTACCCATGAGATCCTATCAGTATAAAAAGCAAATGCTTTTTCAAAAGCACTAAAATATCTTCTCTGAGAAGTTACTTGCTCACTAACAGAAAAGAAATGCACTTACAGACAAGAAATGCATCCTTCTTCTTTAAAGGAGTAAGAGAGAGGTGAATGGCTGAACGCAAGGTTAAGACACAGTTGAAAAGCATAGTTGATTTTGGAAAGGATTTTAGGCAAGACAATTGAGGCAGGGAAAAAAAAGCTGTAGAACCCTCAGGTAATCTGTTGGCTCCTAGCTCCTTAAGATCTAGAAGAACATATAACTCTTTCTCCAAAATGAATTTCTTGTGGTTTTAGTCATTTTTTGATTGTACTCATCTGTTTCTCTAACAAATGCAAAGCAATAGGGATGGGAATGATTTTCAAATTTTATATTTTCCTCTTTAATATTTTCCCCAAATAAGCTAAATAAAAAAAGTATTTTAGTCCAATAGGTATTCCTCCCACAAAGGAGCAGCATTCAAAAGACAGAATGTTCCAGGCATTGGACTACCTCCATCTAAATTCAAATTTCAGGTAGACTTGCTATTATTAAAATGGAAATTGTGCAAGGCTGCATGCTTTGGTAACTTGTTTTGTGAAATTAAATAGATTTCCAGAAACAGTCAAGCACGGGAGACATGCAATTATTGTTTAAACCTGAGATAAAACGACGCCCACTTTTCAAAAAGGAAAGAACTGTGAAAAAAACCTTGTATCTTGAAAGATGAATATGAATCACAGGAATATGAATCTTACCCTTGAGGGGGAGGAAAGGGCTTTTCCTCTGGGGGCTGGAGATGAAGCATTTAAAAATAATTCAAAGCTCCGGTTCTCTCGAAGGGCTTTGTGACTCAGGATTGCACTTATTGGACTTACAAATTGGTTTTCACAGATGTCTTGATTTGTAAACCAAATATACTGTTTGACTGATAACCTCACAGAGGCCGCAGCTGCTCGGAAATGCCTGAGAGGAACGTCCACTGGGTTTCTTTAAACCGGTGAGAGAGGGCCCAGGTGACGCAGCCGCTCACAAACACGACCCTTCTCAGTGAGGGTGGGGCTGGACTGTCGCTGCTGCCCTGCCCGGGGACTTCCTCACTAAACTGGCACCCCCTGTTCTCTCCAAACAGAATGGAAGGAGGAAAAGGAACGCGGCAGCAAGACATGGTAGAGGCTCACGATGGAGTTTAAGCTGGAACTGGAAGCCAGAACTCGAAACCCGGATTTATTGGCTATGTAATTCTGGAGCTACCGCGTCTCTGATGGATCCTGTCTCTGCCACAAGCTGTCTGTCCTCTCTGAGCCTCGGTTTCCACAGCTGTGAAATCTAGATAATAATATTACCTCATTGTATTAGAGTTCTTCAGCCAAACAGAATGAATAGGCTGTGTGTGTGTGTGTGTGTGTGTGTGTATGTGTGTGTGTGTGTGTAGAGAGAGAGAGAGAGAGAATAGAATTATAAGGTATTAACTTCTGTGATTATGGAGCCTGACAAGTCCAAAATCTACAGGATGGACCAGCAGGCTGGAGGCCCAGTGGAGCCAGTGTGCTTGACTGAGTCTGTAGGACTAAAGAGCTAATCCCACAGATGAAGTCTGAAGACAGGCTGGTGGAGAATTCCTTTCTGCTCAGGGGAGGAGAGCAAGAATGAATTCTTTTTCTGTTCAGCCTTCAACTGACTAAATGAAGCCCACCCACATTTATGGAGATCAATCTGTTTTATGCAAAACCCACCAATTTAAATGTTAATCTCATCTAATACTTCCTTACAGAAATATTCAGAATAAAGTCTGAGCAAATATTTGGGCACCTAATGGCCAACTCAATTTTACACATAAAATTAACCATCACATTCAAGTCATCCTCACAATATTCCTGTAACATGAGTACTGTCTGGGAAGCTCATCTCCCAAGCTCAGACAACAAACAGTCATGTGTCAAAGAGGGACAAAGTCAGGCTCCCTGTGTTCTCAAAATATTTCAAAATTAACTGCTTCTCCTCAATATCTCCTCCATATATATATTCAATCACGGCTTCTTGATAAGACATCTAACCGTATTCAACCAAGGAAATTTATAGTGCCTGCTCATTTCACTTTCTGAGAGTTCCACCGTGATTTCACCACTGAGATAAATGAAATTGAAAAGCGGTTACCTAATCCCCTGCTCTCATCTTTAATGATTTTTGAATCCTTATTTTAATGACTATGTCCTCTTATTTATTCCCTCCTTTGAAGGATCCGTCTCTGATTCCTAGAATGAGAAAAGGGAGGAGAGAACAAAGTGAGGAGGAGAGGAGGGGGAAAGAAGGAATTACAGGAAAAGATAACAGGCACATAACCAAGATACCCACATCAATAAAACAGGCAAACAAGAAATTAGCGTTCCCTGGATTAACCCTAAAATCTATAAACGAGGGGCCCGGGGCCCTGGAGAGCAACTGTCAAAACCTGTTTTGAACACCCAGGCAAATTAACTTGCTTGTGGTTGTAGAAAGAACAGATATTTGTACATCAGAAGAGCTATCCACAGTTGCACCCTCTGGTCACTGTGGAAACCACAGCGTTAGAGGAAGCGCGCTGACTGACGCCGCCCACCCTGGCCAGGCACCATAGTAACCATCTGCACACGTGGCTTTAAGACGGGAGGCCCTGGAGAGGAACACGGAACTAACAAGCCACCACCAACCGGAACAGTTCGAGAAAGGTCGAAAGGAGACGCCGCACGTCCGGCCACCTCCCAGAATCCTTCTCTCTGGCGTCCATCTTGGCTGATCGAGCCTTGCACCACCAGGAAGGACTCTGAGTCAGGACGAGCGGCTAAAGACAACTCGGAAATTAATCCCATCACCATAAAACCTGAGGCTGCGAGCCCCCTGGCAGGGCAGTCCTCCTGGGTTCCCTTCCTCTGCTGCTCTCCACCCGGGTGCCCTTTCCCACTAGAATCTCTTGCTTTCTCAGCACATGTGTCTCCTCGGACAATTCATTTCCAAGTGTGAGACAAGAGCCCACTTCCGGGCCCTGGAAAGGGTCCCCCTTCCTGCAAGAATAGCAAGCCTTGTCTTTCATACCCACACAACGCCCTGCAACTTCCTCCAACGCCTTCCGACTCTCAGCCCTGCCAGCTCCCTGCAGCCCGTGGAGGGCGAGAATAGTGACTGCCCACAGCCTTTCCGAGGGCCGTGGGGCTGCTCTCCAGGACGATTACCTGCCATCACGCCATCTTCACATATTCTTTCTTCCCCAGCGGGAAGCTATTTGAGATCAAATTGTGCTCCATGACTATGTTTCCACATTCTTTTCCATCTGAGGAAAAATCTCTGGTCTTGGTGAAATGTACTTATAATCCAGTTTCAATTGGATTCAACCGGATTTATAATCCAGTTTCAATACATGGCTTTCATTGACTCAATACTGGAAGAGCTCTCAAAGGTCTATGGCCCAACTTTCTGCTGCTGCTGCTGCTGAGTCACGTCAGCCGTGTCCGACTCTGTGCGACCCCATAGACAGCAGCTCATCAGGCTCCCCCGTCCCTGGGATTCTCCAGGCAAGAACACAGGAGTGGGTTGCCATTTCCTTCTCCAATGCATGAAAGTGAAAAGTGAAAGTGAAGGCACTCAGTCGTGCCTTTAGTGTGTTATATATATTGATGGTGGTGGTGGGTCACTCAGTCGTATCTGAATCTTTCTGAACCCATGGACTGGAGCCCAGCAAGCTCCTCTGCCCATGGGATTTTCCAGGCAAGAATCTTCCCAACCCAGGGATCAAACCTGTTTCAGGTGAAATCTTTACTGCTGAGCCACTGGAGAAGCCACACACACACACACACACACACACACTCACAGTCATACACAGATATACACACACACACACACACAGAGCCATAAACAGACACACACACACACTCATGGTCATACACAGATATATACACACACACACACACAGAGCCATACACATACACACACACACACACAGACACAGAGCCATACACAGACACACACACACACACACTCACAGCCATACATAGATATATACACACACACAGCCATACACATACACACACACAGCCATACACACACAGAGCCCCCCACACACACACACACACTCACACACACAGCCATACACATACACACACACACACACAGCCATACACATATACACACATACACACAATGGAATATTACTCAGCTGTAAAAATTACTGAAATTCTGCCATTTTGGCCACATAGATAGACCTAGAGAATATTATGCTTAGTGAAATAAGTCGTAGAGAAGCAAATAGAGCAGTCAGAGAACTATCATTAGAGATTCTCAGACGTGAGGCGAGGGCACGCGTGCTCT
>SJYC01116417.1:0-47945 GCA_006408675.1 Madoqua kirkii
AAAAAAGTCCTGGTTTCGATAAGGGCTAAACTGCTGGAATGTTTGAGCTGACTCTGCATGACTTTGCATCTTTCATTTTCCTCTGTGTACAACTCAAGGTATAAAAGCCCCTTTTAAAAGTAGTTACAGGCCTCGCTCACCGAAGCTTGGTCTCCCCGTGTCATCCTTTCGTTTGCCAACACCATTCATCCTGAGGGTATCCCTGGACTCTGCTGGGGCTGTACCCCAACAGGTTGAACCATACACTTTTTTCATTAATTCTTAACTTTCAGTTAGCTCCCAGTCATGCTTTTTATTATTTTTATTGGAATTTTTCTCTGAAGTTATTCAGCAGTACTGTCTTACATATACAGGTTGAAGTAATACTTGGTTATATTGTTTGTGGGTATTATTGGGAGTGAAAGTGAAAGTACAGGCCTCGCTCACCGAAGCTTGGTCTCCCCGTGTCATCCTTTCGTTTGCCAACACCATTCATCCTGAGGGTATCCCTGGACTCTGCTGGGGCTGTACCCCAACAGGTTGAACCATACACTTTTTTCATTAATTCTTAACTTTCAGTTAGCTCCCAGTCATGCTTTTTATTATTTTTATTGGAATTTTTCTCTGAAGTTATTCAGCAGTACTGTCTTACATATACAGGTTGAAGTAATACTTGGTTATATTGTTTGTGGGTATTATTGGGAGTGAAAGTGAAAGTTGCTCAGTCATGTCCGACTCTTTGTGGCCCCATGGACTATACAGTCCATGGAATTCTCCAGGCCAGGATACTGGAGTGGGTAGACTTTCCCTTCTCTAGGGGATCTTCCCAACCCAGGGATCGAACCCAGGCCTCCCACAGTACAGGAGGATTCTCTACCAGCTGAGCCACAAAGGAAGCCCAAGAATATTGGAGCCTATCCTTTCTCCAGTGGATCTTCCTGACCCAGGAATCAAACCAAGGTCTCCTGCATTGCAGGTGGATTCTTTATTAGCTGAGCCACCAGAGAAGTGCTTTTATTGTCAAAAGAAAAAGTATTTATTGGGTAAATGAATCATTTCTGGGTGGTTGGTGTGCTGGAGACTTGACCTATAGATGAATTTTCATTGATCCGCCATCATGTGTTGTGTGGATGTGTGGGAAAATCTCAACCTAATATAAGTCTAGAGCAGTGCTGTCCAATAGATGATGGAAATGTTGAGATGTGTGTCATGCAGCTAAGAAACAGGATTTCTCACTGCATTTAACTTGAATTTACGTGGTCACATGTGATTAGTGGCCACCACATCAGTGGCCACTCTTCTAAAGGATGGAGACATAACACAGGTGTGCTAAATGACACTCACTGACCTCTACATGCAGCCTGGGGGCTGTCTAAGTGGCCCTCGCTAAAATTCTTCTAAGAGTCACAAGACAAGATCAGCACCCAGTGGAGGAACCGAGATAAACATAACTGTTCCCGGGCCAGTCTCTCAAGGTCACACATCCAGTGAGGGGCAGAGCAGGGCGTTCAAGGGACTTCCCAAGCGGCTCAGTGCTAAAGAATCTGCCTGCAGTGCAGGAGATGTGGATTCGATCCCTGGGTCAGAAAAAATCCCCTGGAAAAGGAAATGGCAACCCACAGTATTCTGGCCTGGAGAATCCCATGGACCCAGGAGCCTGGTGGGCTGTATAGTCCATGGGGTTGCAAAAGTAAGACATGACTTAACAACTAAACAACAACAGCAAAGGGAGTTAAAGCTCCTTTGGCCTCAGAATCCCTGTTCGAATCTCTTCTGAGTCCATCTGACATGTAGTTACTCATCAAACAGCTGCTCGGGATCCAGGTTCATGGCCAGCACCTGGCAGGCAGCTCAGCAAGGTACAGCTTCCTGCCCCCGGGGAGCAAAGTGCAATGAGGGTTACAATCTGGCTCCATAGCAGATCCGAGTAAAGAAGCCCTGTCTCCACTGCAGCAACATTTCCGGCCACAGGATTCATCTTCATTCATGTGCTGAGCACTCGGCTTTACGCTTCTGACCTTCACGAGCCTGGTCAGCGTGGATGAGTTTCCACAGGTCTGATGAGCTCAAAGATATTGGCAAGATCCTGCTTTGGGCCAAGAAAGGGTAAATTCCATGAGGAAATGCTACCCAGAGGGAGTCCCTGGATAGGGCTGCCAGATAAAAAACCGGATGCTCGGGTGTATTTGTTGCTCTTCAGTAGCTCAGTCGTGTCTGCCTCTGTGAGCTCGTGGACCACAGCACTCCAGGCTCCTCTCTCCTCCACCATCTCCTGGAGTTTGCTCAGATTCATGTCCACCAGTCACTGAGGCTACTCGACCATCTCATCCTCTGCCCCCGCCCCCTTCTCCATCTGCCCTGTCTTTCCCAGTATCAGGGTCTTTTCCAATTTTAACTTTTGGTAAACAAGCAAAACATTTTACAACTTAATGTATGTCCCCAATACTGGCTTACACTCCAAAAGTATTGTTATTTATCTGCAAGTCGGATATGATCGGGCATTCTCTGTTCTATCGAACCCCGGGGGGATGAAGGGTCTCCTAATGACGCCCTTTTCCAGGCCACACGCCTCCCCAGGATGCTGCTGGCGTGGCCAGAACCAGCGCTGGGAAGGGCCCTCGTCCACCTCCGAGGGCCCACCCCGGGGCCGCCGGCTCACCTTTCCCTTCGCGGGATGCAGCCCGGCGGCCTCCCTTCTCGGGCGGCCCGGGAGCGAGGTTCGTGGATCCTGCTTTGGGCCAAGAAAGGGTAAATTCCATGAGGAAATGCTACCCAGAGGGAGTCCCTGGATAGGGCTGCCAGATAAAAAACCGGATGCTCGGGTGTATTTGTTGCTCTTCAGTAGCTCAGTCGTGTCTGCCTCTGTGAGCTCGTGGACCACAGCACTCCAGGCTCCTCTCTCCTCCACCATCTCCTGGAGTTTGCTCAGATTCATGTCCACCAGTCACTGAGGCTACTCGACCATCTCATCCTCTGCCCCCGCCCCCTTCTCCATCTGCCCTGTCTTTCCCAGTATCAGGGTCTTTTCCAATTTTAACTTTTGGTAAACAAGCAAAACATTTTACAACTTAATGTATGTCCCCAATACTGGCTTACACTCCAAAAGTATTGTTATTTATCTGCAAGTCGGATATAATCGGGCATTCTCTGTTCTATCGAACCCCGGGGGGATGAAGGGTCTCCTAATGACGCCCTTTTCCAGGCCACACGCCTCCCCAGGATGCTGCTGGCGTGGCCAGAACCAGCGCTGGGAAGGGCCCTCGTCCACCTCCGAGGGCCCACCCCGGGGCCGCCGGCTCACCTTTCCCTTCGCGGGATGCAGCCCGGCGGCCTCCCTTCTCGGGCGGCCCGGGAGCGAGGTTCGTGGACCAGGCCGCGCTCCATCGAGTCGACCCTGGGCCCCGGGGAGAGGGCCTGTGCGGCCTGGCGGGTGACGGCGGCTGCGGTCCGCGGGGCGGGCCTCCGCGCGCGGCGTCGTCCTGGGCCCAGCTGGGCGCTGAGCTCCGGGGCGGCCCCGGGCTCGCAGGCCCCAGCGCGCGCCCAGCCCGGGGGGCCCGTGGGCCTGGAAGGTCGGAGGCCGGGCTCGTCCGCGCGGCCGGGCCGGCGGGGCGGTTCTCAAGCCGGCTGCGCCGCACCGTCGGGGCGCCTGGGGGCTAGCGGTGGCGGAGCTGGGCCCCCGCCCAGGGACACGGAAGGAGGGCGGGCGCCAGCCGTCTGAGCGCGGGGATCCGGAACAGCGGGGTCCCCTATCTGGTCGCTGCAGGCCGGCCTCTGCGGGCAGTTCGCTCGGGCCCCGGTGCCCCCAGCGACCCCCCAGCCCGCCTCCCCACTCACCTGAGGGCGGAGGACCAGTCCCTCGAGGCAGCTTTGCCTGGAAAGCTCTGGGTGCGCTGCTGTATCTCCTCCTGGAGGCTCACTCACCACCCTGGACCCCGCTCTCCTTGGGTTGCTACAGCCTGGTTCCCTTTCTCGCAAGTGCGACGCATTGAAAGGCTCTAAACCAGCAGCCTGGGCTGCTGGGCTGCCACTGTTCGTTTCTGCCCTCCCACCCGCTGCATTTACACCGTTTTTTCTTCGGTCCGCTCCCAAGTCTAAGGGCAGTTTCTGCCGCGCTGCCTCCAGGTTAGGGCAGCGTCTTAGGAGCCACGCTGTCTCCGCACAGGCTGCCAGGAACACGGGATCCCAAGACCCCCAGGCCCAAGCGCTGGCACCCAGTTTGCTGGGACGGAGGCCGCAGGCTTTCTTTCCCTGGTGTTTTCTACACGCCGCAGCACCAGGGTCTATCTTGACCTTGTAAAATTTTTATTTTTTTTATTAACTGCAGTGTAAGATCTTACCATCTTACATTTTACATAGTTCATCTGCCCCATTTTTCTGCCCGTTGATATTTTTTAAAAAACTTCTGTCATGTAGTATAATCCTTCTCTCTCAGCCTTAGGCCACATATACTTTTAATAAACTTGCCTTTTGTAGCTTTAGTCAAGTTATTCATTACAACGCTGAACAGATGGGGCCAAAAGGCAAGCTTTACAGCAGGATCATCTAGGTGCTATTGTGCCGTTAATTACCACCATTCCAGTGGAGACACTCCGCCAGCTGTACTAAGGTCCAGATCAGACTTCTCCATTTTGCCCAGACATATTTCATTAAAGACCCTGTTAAATTCTTTGTTAGGGCTCAGATATATGGCCTACTGTAGTCTTCTAATCTGCCTAATTTTATTAATACAAAATCTGAGATCAATGTGTCTGAAGTGGTTTGTGCTTGGCAAACCCTGTTGGAATCCAAGAACTGCTGCTTCCTTATCACTCTGAAGCCGCGGCCGGAGTTAAGGGCAAGCTGGCTGCGCAGGGCACCCGGAGCTCAGCCGGGCTCCAGCAGGACACGTGTCTGGGCCTGCCTCCCAGACTTGCTGCTGCTCACAGGGGCTCAATAAAGTCTGACTCAGCAGTCTCTCTGGACACGCCCACAGCGCAGAAGAGACTTAGTCCAGAGATGTTTTTAGAGTTGTTGCTGTTTTCATTATAATATCTTAATTGGCCCTGCATTTTGAAAGTGAAAGTGAAGTTGCTCAGTCGTGTCCGACTCTTTGCGACCCCGTGGACTGTAGCCCACCAGGCTCCCCTGTCCATGAGATTCTCCAGGTAAGAATACTGGAGTGGGTTGCCATTTTCTTCTCCAGGGGATCTTCCCAACCCAGATTAGTTACCTCATATATGTTCATCTTCCAGAAATGATCTCTTTTAGTTCCTTTGGTTCTAATATTAATGGTGCAATAACCAGTATATGACAAGATACACAAAACCCCTACCTCCAGAAGACACCCAACTGGGCAATGAGGGTTCTTGACTTGTTTTTGAATTTTTAAAATCAAGATCTCATCAACATAAATGCGTTCCTTTCACGTGTATGATATGACTCAGTATTTGTACACGAGGATTCACATTTGGAGGAATTTTGGTGACAGCCAAGGCCTTCCCCCGCCCCCAGCCACCCGCCCCTGTGAGATTCAGTCCTCCTAGATCTCTAACATCCAGAAGTTAAGCGATTGGGGCGGAATTTTACTTTTCTTGTTTTCCAAGTCAACGGATGTTATGTTGGGCATTGAGTTAGGTTCCTGGGGAACGCATGCACATCTGAGCCTCTTGCCTGCGAGGGTGGCAGTCACCTCCTAGCCCCTCAGCCTCGATGAGAAGTGCTAGAGTGAGCAGGAACATGCACATTCTTGAAATTTCTTCAAACAGCTTCATCCTTCCACCCCCGAGCCCCCGATGAAGGCGGCAGGCTTCTCAGCACACTTTCACAGAGCCCAGCGGGGGTGTGCTTCCTTATCACTCTGAAGCCGCGGCCGGAGTTAAGGGCAAGCTGGCTGCGCAGGGCACCCGGAGCTCAGCCGGGCTCCAGCAGGACACGTGTCTGGGCCTGCCTCCCAGACTTGCTGCTGCTCACAGGGGCTCAATAAAGTCTGACTCAGCAGTCTCTCTGGACACGCCCACAGCGCAGAAGAGACTTAGTCCAGAGATGTTTTTAGAGTTGTTGCTGTTTTCATTATAATATCTTAATTGGCCCTGCATTTTGAAAGTGAAAGTGAAGTTGCTCAGTCGTGTCCGACTCTTTGCGACCCCGTGGACTGTAGCCCACCAGGCTCCTCTGTCCATGAGATTCTCCAGGTAAGAATACTGGAGTGGGTTGCCATTTTCTTCTCCAGGGGATCTTCCCAACCCAGATTAGTTACCTCATATATGTTCATCTTCCAGAAATGATCTCTTTTAGTTCCTTTGGTTCTAATATTAATGGTGCAATAACCAGTATATGACAAGATACACAAAACCCCTACCTCCAGAAGACACCCAACTGGGCAATGAGGGTTCTTGACTTGTTTTTGAATTTTTAAAATCAAGATCTCATCAACATAAATGCGTTCCTTTCACGTGTATGATATGACTCAGTATTTGTACACGAGGATTCACATTTGGAGGAATTTTGGTGACAGCCAAGGCCTTCCCCCGCCCCCAGCCACCCGCCCCTGTGAGATTCAGTCCTCCTAGATCTCTAACATCCAGAAGTTAAGCGATTGGGGCGGAATTTTACTTTTCTTGTTTTCCAAGTCAACGGATGTTATGTTGGGCATTGAGTTAGGTTCCTGGGGAACGCATGCACATCTGAGCCTCTTGCCTGCGAGGGTGGCAGTCACCTCCTAGCCCCTCGGCCTCGATGAGAAGTGCTAGAGTGAGCAGGAACATGCACATTCTTGAAATTTCTTCAAACAGCTTCATCCTTCCACCCCCGAGCCCCCGATGAAGGCGGCAGGCTTCTCAGCACACTTTCACAGAGCCCAGCGGGGGTGCGGCAGGGGGAACAGTCTGAGTTTTCCACCCCTCCAGCCAGCTACCCAGGCCAAAGCTCTCGCTGTGGGGTTGTGGTTGGCTTATCCTGTGACGGGCTGTGTTGTGTTGTGTTAGTTGTTAAGAGTTATTATTCTAGCCACTTACTAAATAAGCAAATAACATTCCTCCAAAATGACTGAAATCAGTTGGATTTATTTCTTTCTAAAGTTTGTACATTTACATATATCATATACATATTTTAAATCCTTCACTATTTTGCATGATTTCTATTACATAAAAACCATTTAAATGCAATAAATTCTGTTGTTGTAAAACAACAAATTATCTCCAACTTATAAAAACACAGGAACAGTTATATTCATGAACATTTACACAGGAGAGAAATGTACTCTACACGTCACAGCTTCTATACACGTCAGGTGCCTCACCGGTCTGCACGGTTTAGCTTTACCTCAACAACAGTGAAATAGGGCAATATTATATACAACTATTTTAAAAAAAATAAAGCGATTGTAAAATGTAAACTTAATTTTCAAAATATTTTTCCAACACTTTAACAATATCCACAGAAATCACTGTTCCCCTCAAAAGGTGATCACCGCAAGCGCTGGGCTCCTCGGGGAGCCAGAGTTTCTCGAGTCTGGTGGGCGACCAGGAACAGGTTTCCTACCGGGGTCGGGACCACGAGCTCGCCGAGCCTGCCAGTGTGACGGTCTGGCCACTGAAAAGGAGTAGGCTGCCATTTGATCACTACTTTTCACAACGAGCAGGGACCTATGGCACCAGGACTGCAACGAAGCTGAAGGGACTGGGGAGGAGACCCTGACGGTGAGGGGAGGATCTGAGCCCCAGTAAACATAACCCGGTTCCTAGGCCGGCCAAGTTCAAGGCTCGTTTTGTGTGGTAAAGGCTGCACACCGCCGCCCTTGCGCCTGCCCTGCGGGAAGCGGGGCTGCGGCACCAGCTCTCCGCTTGTGAGAACCCCGGGAGAAGAGAAGGCCGGGGGAGCATGCCGGGCCTTTGTCCAGCAGCTCTCACGGGGCCCCAGCGGGACCTCGCCGCAGAGGGCTGCCTCCCTGGACCCCTCCACGGAAATGAAACCTTATCCGCTTCCAGAAGCGCGGGTGCAAAGGCAAAGATACCATCCATCCCTGGTTACAGGCCAGAGGGCCACCTTGTTTCTCGCCAAGACAAAGGACGTGAGCTTGGCTTCGGTCACGTGTCACTGCGGGCACCCTCGGCGGGGTCGGCCGGGTGGACAGCTGGGTCCCTGCAGCCCAGGAAGGCGCCCGAGGACCAGCCCTGGGCTCCAAGGAGCTTTGCGGAGAGTCACCTGCCAGCCTCCACGGGGTCCAAGCAGGAGCCCAGGCCCCAGTGGCACCCGAACCGAGCTTGTGCCTGGGGCTCCCGGAGGGCACCTCCGGAATTCTCCCTGGTAACCAACATTTTCCAGGAATTGACACTAAGGTGCTTTTTCTTTTATAACACTGTTGGTGAAAGCTGAGCCTCTAGCCTGCAAGGGAAACCCGTCACAGCCAGGCTCCTCCCCTGTCCAGCCGCTCCGCCCAGCTCTGGCCTCGGAGGGCTGTGTTCCACCCCGTGACCCCCTCACAACGTAACCCTCGACCCAGCAGCCGCCCCGCCACCCAGGACACTGGGGAGCGGAGGGCCCCCACCTGTCAGCCAGCCCTTCCCCGCGCAGCGTCTCTCCAGGTGGGGCCTGCAGGCCGCTGCCACCTCGGTCCGCACCCGAAGCAGCGCTCTGGTGCTCTGAGTCTTGAGTTTACATGACTCGGGGCACTCACCGTGTACACGTGTGCAAGCGTGTGTACACATGCTGGAGGCCCCGTGTACTAGAGCCCTCAGGGCAGAGGACAGGCCACAGCGGGCCTATCCCGGGAAGAGGCCGGCGGCTCACACCTTCCCCTTTAACTCTTGTTCCTACAACTTAGAAAAGTATCCTAAGGGCGTTAGAGTCGATGTGCACACATACTCTCCACGCAGGAGATATTATTATCCAGGTCAAAGGGTTACTTGACTTGACATTAAAAGTCCCAGCAGTCCAAATGACTAAGACCCCACATTAAAATTTTAAAGTTTGCTACTCCTTTTTGTGTGTGGTTTCTGAATCAAAGGGATGCTTCTGCACATCACTGCGGTTCTCAGGAGGAAACGCACGCTGTGGAACAGAGACCCCGCAGGGTCGCAGGGCCAGTGCCCCGCAAGGACAGATGAGGAGATGGGGTACAACTGCAAAAGTAGTTTGAGACTACAGTTACTTGAGAAAATGATTCAGGAGCAGACACCACCACTACAGTCAGGGGCCGAGGCGGAGCCCTTCAGCCCTGGCTCCCACGCTCTGAATCGGACCCGCGGGACGACAGGCAAGTGTAGACAGACGCTGCACTCAACCACGCACTCACACTCAGTTTTGCTTTAAATTACACCAACATGCTGGTTAATAAAGTTTTACTCTCTAGTGATCTATTTATATACCGTTAAGATAAGCAGTAAGCTCAGACAACTAAGGCCGGCGGCTCTCTTTGGGGAGAGGCAGGAAAAGAGACCTAAGTATAAAAATATTAAAAGTTTTCACCTGGTCCACAGTCTGTCCTGACATTCTTTTACCTGTGACTTGACGCTTAGCTGGTGCAGCCGTAGACCCGGAGGGCAGTCCTGGGTCTCGGGGAGCCTGACCTACTTGCAAGGGTTGGTGATGTTCTTCAGGGTGAAGAGGGTGAGGACGCAGGGCGGGGAGGGTGGTGTGCGCTGCTGTATAATAGTCACAGGTACGTAAATGATATGCCGGGCACTTAGCTGATTCTTCTGAAAGCTCTATTTTTCTGGACTAATTACAACAATAAAGAACGTGTGCTCTAAAGCATCACATTTTGTAATAAGCCCCCAATTGTCAGTTTCACTTTAAATGCTCTTAATACTGAAGCTGCTAAGACTGCATAGGCTGCCTGTGGTTTTTTTTTTCTTTCTTTCTGTATATTTCAAATTATAATGAGCTACCCCCACCCCAGTATTGTACACAGTACACTGAAATAGTTTAACAAAGTTAGTTCAGAGTCCTTTTTGCTCTGGTGAGTCAAAGCTCAAAGATGAAATTTTCTAGCATAAAATCTTATTATTAAAAAAAATTAATCAAAATATCATTTGAATTTAAGTTTAATAAAACAGTACCACTATATAGACTCTCAAAAAACTGCATTATATATTCAATCCTATGAGGTTTTTACTTGCTTGTCATATCACACTGGTTAAGGACAAAAATAAATTTGATGTACATACACTGTATACGGATGTACAATCTACACATTGATACATATAGGTACATACAACTATAAATACCCACAATTACAACACTGGCAGGTGACAGGAAGCATACTCGTTGATGTCTGACACACTATTAATATAAACATTCTCCAAAAGCCTGCGACATTACAGATGTGCACGTAAATCACAGAGGCTGAGCCGAAGAGACCTAGGAGACCTTCCGTATATACAACTGCCTGACCTGTGATGTATCATGAGCAGGCCGTGGCAGTCAGGCCCAAGCCCGCCCTGGAGAGCCACGCCTTTCCCGACTCTCTGAGGACGCCCTCCCTGGGCACTGGCCGCTCGCGGTCCCAGGCAGAGGTGGTCCACTTGGGCTGCGGGTGCTCTGGGCGCAGGAGGAAAACGGCAATGGCTCTGGGCCTCGGTCCTTAGAGAGTGAGACGCGGGTGAGAGAGCAGAGGCGGGGCAGAGCCCCCTCATGGCCGTGGGGTTATTCCACAGTGTGAGCCGCTCATCTCAGAGGTCCTCCGGGGGTGACTGCCCGGGGTGGACTGCTGGCCCGGGACACAGCCAGCCAGAGAGCCTTGGAACTGGGACGGCGCGGAGGCCGGCTCCTTGCAGGCCGACTGATCTGTCGGAGGAACTCAGATGCTCGGTGAGAAAAAGCAGGTGCTGGTTAAGGCCCGGCCACCCTCGTCATTAGCCAGGCTCGACGCTGAGCTGGTCCTCGCTGACACTCTGGTTCCCACTTAACAGCACTGATGCATCAACGGCCAAGACTCTCTCAGTTGAAAAGCGAGCAGAGCAGGGGCTGACCACTGGTGCAGCTGAGAAGCGGGCTTCCCCGACCGCCGAGCCCCAGCTGGGGCCCCAAGAAGCTCCACTGTGGAGCTCCAGACCCTCAAGACTGGGAAATGCCCCGTGAACTCAGGCTAAAAGAAGCTTGACGGGTAACTACAAGGAAAAATACCAAAAGAATCCAATTCCAGTGACCTAGTAACTAAACCCAAGGAAGGGTTCTAAGCAAGACTATGGAACAGCTTCTCGAAGGCCAACTTCTCCCCAGCTGTCTACGGTTGGGGGTGAAGGCAGAGAGCAGGTGCGGTATGCGGCCAAAGCCAGCCCCGCCTGATGTGAGCGCGTCTCCCTCGTCTCTGTGGCCAGAGAGGGCAGGCCAGGGCCAGCAGGAGGCGCCTTCCCTGCTGGCAGGTGCCCCCTCTCCAGGCTCGGGGGTCGTGCTTTGGCCATAGGGTGAAACATACCCTCTGGAGGCCGATCCTTGGTTGGCCTTAGGGAGCTTGGTGGATTTTCTCTCCCACAATCAACTCCTTCACCTCCCTGCTAACTAGGAAACACGCCTCGTGTTCGGAACAAGGGTTGCAGCTGGAGAAGCACAGAGGGCCCTTCACGGCCGCCCATCCTCTTTAGCTGAGATCAACAGAAAAGGTCCACAGGGCTGCAGTCCCCGGACGCCTCGCCACACGCTGGTTTTACTGAGGTTAATCAGATGCACAGAAGTGTTGCTTGGTCTAATCAGGCGTTACTAAGAGTTTTTTAAAGAGCATACTTCAAACGATGTCTACGGCGGGCAGTAAAATAAGGACCCTGCACCCTAGTAACTAAGTCTTGATTGCTAAAGAGAATTCCTGGCCCTCCTCCGGAAATGCCAACACACGAGGTGGGGGGTACACACCCTGAGACAGCCGCTTCTAAAATAGGCAATTCTGCCACACGACTGTCACCAAGGTATTCTGGGGACTCTGAAGGTTTTCTAGACTAAAAGCTGATATGAGGTGTATTTCTGTAAAGAGGACATTTAGATGGAGGCTGACCTCAAGGCTCTGGTGCTGAGGGATGGGTAAGGGGATGGGTGAAGGCTGGGGGCAGGACCTTCAGGAGAAAGCCGGGACCCCTGTACCGTGAATGGGGAGCCGGGAAGGGGAAGGTCTTCAGTGTGCCCTGACTAGACACCTCAGGGATGTGGTGCTCACAGAGGAGTCACGGCTGGCTAGGGGCAAGCCTCGGAGAGTCCAGCCTCAGGAGAGGCCCTCCTCCCACAGGACGAGCTCCTGGCCTGTGAGGGGCGCTGCGCCAGACAGTCCAGAGGCTGTCTCTTATACACATCTGAGAACCGGCTTGCTTGGAGGGACAGAGTTGGTAATTGGTGACCCTAGAATCAGAAGCCAGGTTGAACTGATCCTAAACCTCATTTTTTCCTATAAAACTCTCATCACTCAAAGTTGGGAAGGCACAATCATAGTGTCTAGCATTTATTGGTTTGAATAAAGCTTGAAACAGTGAATGACTTAAGAAGGGAGCAAAGAAGAGGGGTTGTAGACAGACGCTGCACTCAACCACGCACTCACACTCAGTTTTGCTTTAAATTACACCAACATGCTGGTTAATAAAGTTTTACTCTCTAGTGATCTATTTATATACCGTTAAGATAAGCAGTAAGCTCAGACAACTAAGGCCGGCGGCTCTTCTTTGGGGAGAGGCAGGAAAAGAGACCTAAGTATAAAAATATTAAAAGTTTTCACCTGGTCCACAGTCTGTCCTGACATTCTTTTACCTGTGACTTGACGCTTAGCTGGTGCAGCCGTAGACCCGGAGGGCAGTCCTGGGTCTCGGGGAGCCTGACCTACTTGCAAGGGTTGGTGATGTTCTTCAGGGTGAAGAGGGTGAGGACGCAGGGCGGGGAGGGTGGTGTGCGCTGCTGTATAATAGTCACAGGTACGTAAATGATATGCCGGGCACTTAGCTGATTCTTCTGAAAGCTCTATTTTTCTGGACTAATTACAACAATAAAGAACGTGTGCTCTAAAGCATCACATTTTGTAATAAGCCCCCAATTGTCAGTTTCACTTTAAATGCTCTTAATACTGAAGCTGCTAAGACTGCATAGGCTGCCTGTGGTTTTTTTTTTCTTTCTTTCTGTATATTTCAAATTATAATGAGCTACCCCCACCCCAGTATTGTACACAGTACACTGAAATAGTTTAACAAAGTTAGTTCAGAGTCCTTTTTGCTCTGGTGAGTCAAAGCTCAAAGATGAAATTTTCTAGCATAAAATCTTATTATTAAAAAAAATTAATCAAAATATCATTTGAATTTAAGTTTAATAAAACAGTACCACTATATAGACTCTCAAAAAACTGCATTATATATTCAATCCTATGAGGTTTTTACTTGCTTGTCATATCACACTGGTTAAGGACAAAAATAAATTTGATGTACATACACTGTATACGGATGTACAATCTACACACTGATACATATAGGTACATACAACTATAAATACCCACAATTACAACACTGGCAGGTGACAGGAAGCATACTCGTTGATGTCTGACACACTATTAATATAAACATTCTCCAAAAGCCTGCGACATTACAGATGTGCACGTAAATCACAGAGGCTGAGCCGAAGAGACCTAGGAGACCTTCCGTATATACAACTGCCTGACCTGTGATGTATCATGAGCAGGCCGTGGCAGTCAGGCCCACAGCCCGCCCTGGAGAGCCACGCCTTTCCCGACTCTCTGAGGACGCCCTCCCTGGGCACTGGCCGCTCGCGGTCCCAGGCAGAGGTGGTCCACTTGGGCTGCGGGTGCTCTGGGCGCAGGAGGAAAACGGCAATGGCTCTGGGCCTCGGTCCTTAGAGAGTGAGACGCGGGTGAGAGAGCAGAGGCGGGGCAGAGCCCCCTCATGGCCGTGGGGTTATTCCACAGTGTGAGCCGCTCATCTCAGAGGTCCTCCAGGGGTGACTGCCCGGGGTGGACTGCTGGCCCGGGACACAGCCAGCCAGAGAGCCTTGGAACTGGGACGGCGCGGAGGCCGGCTCCTTGCAGGCCGACTGATCTGTCGGAGGAACTCAGATGCTCGGTGAGAAAAAGCAGGTGCTGGTTAAGGCCCGGCCACCCTCGTCATTAGCCAGGCTCGACGCTGAGCTGGTCCTCGCTGACACTCTGGTTCCCACTTAACAGCACTGATGCATCAACGGCCAAGACTCTCTCAGTTGAAAAGCGAGCAGAGCAGGGGCTGACCACTGGTGCAGCTGAGAAGCGGGCTTCCCCGACCGCCGAGCCCCAGCTGGGGCCCCAAGAAGCTCCACTGTGGAGCTCCAGACCCTCAAGACTGGGAAATGCCCCGTGAACTCAGGCTAAAAGAAGCTTGACGGGTGACTACAAGGAAAAATACCAAAAGAATCCAATTCCAGTGACCTAGTAACTAAACCCAAGGAAGGGTTCTAAGCAAGACTATGGAACAGCTTCTCGAAGGCCAACTTCTCCCCAGCTGTCTACGGTTGGGGGTGAAGGCAGAGAGCAGGTGCGGTATGCGGCCAAAGCCAGCCCCGCCTGATGTGAGCGCGTCTCCCTCGTCTCTGTGGCCAGAGAGGGCAGGCCAGGGCCAGCAGGAGGCGCCTTCCCTGCTGGCAGGTGCCCCCTCTCCAGGCTCGGGGGTCGTGCTTTGGCCATAGGGTGAAACATACCCTCTGGAGGCCGATCCTTGGTTGGCCTTAGGGAGCTGGGTGGATTTTCTCTCCCACAATCAACTCCTTCACCTCCCTGCTAACTAGGAAACACGCCTCGTGTTCGGAACAAGGGTTGCAGCTGGAGAAGCACAGAGGGCCCTTCACGGCCGCCCATCCTCTTTAGCTGAGATCAACAGAAAAGGTCCACAGGGCTGCAGTCCCCGGACGCCTCGCCACACGCTGGTTTTACTGAGGTTAATCAGATGCACAGAAGTGTTGCTTGGTCTAATCAGGCGTTACTAAGAGTTTTTTAAAGAGCATACTTCAAACGATGTCTACGACGGGCAGTAAAATAAGGACCCTGCACCCTAGTAACTAAGTCTTGATTGCTAAAGAGAATTCCTGGCCCTCCTCCGGAAATGCCAACACACGAGGTGGGGGGTACACACACTGAGACAGCCGCTTCTAAAATAGGCAATTCTGCCACACGACTGTCACCAAGGTATTCTGGGGACTCTGAAGGTTTTCTAGACTAAAAGCTGATATGAGGTGTATTTCTGTAAAGAGGACATTTAGATGGAGGCTGACCTCAAGGCTCTGGTGCTGAGGGATGGGTAAGGGGATGGGTGAAGGCTGGGGGCAGGACCTTCAGGAGAAAGCCGGGACCCCTGTACCGTGAATGGGGAGCCGGGAAGGGGAAGGTCTTCAGTGTGCCCTGACTAGACACCTCAGGGATGTGGTGCTCACAGAGGAGTCACGGCTGGCTAGGGGCAAGCCTCGGAGAGTCCAGCCTCAGGAGAGGCCCTCCTCCCACAGGACGAGCTCCTGGCCTGTGAGGGGCGCTGCGCCAGACAGTCCAGAGGCCTCGGGGCGGGTGGGGGGCGGCTCTCAGCTCTTGAGCTAGGGACGGCAGTCTGGGATCCTGGCCTACAACATGACCTCTGCAGCTGTTTCCCAGGACCAACTGTGGGCACACGGCATATACAGCAGCTTGCAAAGCGCCCCGCTCAGCTCTCTCTCCATCAGCATGTCCAGGAGCTCTGGAGACGCATCAGCGAGTCACGCAGCGAGTGCCGATGCTGCCAGGATTTCAGAGCCGCGACGCTGCCTAAATGCCGCCGCAAGTACCATTCCACGTCCGGTACAGATGCTAAGGGACACACACAGAGACGCTCGACACACACAGACACACACAGACTGGGAGCACACACATTCAAGCCAGTCAAGGATTTTCTTTTTCTTTAGTTATTGAAGAGATGACGTGGTCTTGGCACCTCTCTCCCCTCTGCTTAGGATAAAGATCTAGGCAGAAAACAGACACGCTGATGATTCCAATTCTAGGAAGAAAGACTAGTTCCTTGTAGAAACCATGGATTTAGTCAGAAGCACTACAAAGAACCAGGTACATGGGACATGTTGGTAACCACCCTGTCGGTTTCCAGGTTTCTTGAAACAAATTCAGTTACTGCCTTTACCTAAACCAGACAAGAGGGTTAGAGGGAGCTTTTCAAAGATATGGCAAAAGTGCCACAAAGCAAGCAGCTATAACCTTAGAGAGGGGCTTCTCTCTGGGCACCAGCAAATAAGGGCATTTCTCCAGCCGACGGAAGTGCTAATAAATAGTCCTGTGTAAACGCGGGTGCATCAGGACAAGATACCACCGGAAACTGCAGGGTTCAAAAGTGGGTTTTCTCTGACTCCCTGGAACTGGGCTATCCACGCAGAGTCCCTGCATCTTTGGTCATAGTACCTTAACTAGGAAACTGGGCACACCCAGAGCAAATGTCTGTGGGAGAGAGAAGAATATTCAGAGTGATTCTATCAGTTGTGAAGTTGCAGAGATTCCAGGGCTGAGGGTCGCCAAGGTTTCAAGTTTCACCTGGCTCAGAGTGGGCACACTTTTCCTCCCTCTCTCCTCCTCAGTAACATTCTCTTCTGTTTATCGCCCTCATTTTCAAAGGGACTGTCCCTCGAACCAGCTTATGACTGTTCCGAGCAGAGGCGAAGAAACGATTTAGAATCAAGGATTTTCTCCGGGGACAGTTCAGAGCAGAGGGCAAAGTGGTGGTCACAGGGGCGGAGGCAAGACCAGACCAGGGGATGCGCGCTGCCACCAGGAGGCAGAGTCCTCAGCTCTGCAACCATAATTCCTTCAGATTTTATTCCTTTCAGATTTAACTTCTAAAAGCAACATCCTATTGCCAAGGAACTCTAGGGAAAAGCTATGTCTCCCTTTCTTATTTTGCTTTGATTAAGGAGACAAGGGCTCCATTTTGATATTGTTAGGAAAACTCTCAATTCTTACAACCAGGAGATAATGCCGTGCTCATGTATATAAAAGAATCTAATTCCTGGCTGGCAGGCTGTCCATCGCAGATGGCTCTGGATCCCTTATCTGGACACTGCGGGGGTGAGGTAACGATTTCCTGCAGACCAAACACACGCTTGCTGCTAAGGCCCCGAGAATCCGTTCTCGCCACTGAGACGCTGTGTTTGGAAAACACAATGGACTTGCGGCCCTCTTGCCTCAGCCTCTGAGACTCCACTTCCCTCCTCCCTGCAGGGCTGAAATGGAATCCACACTTGCAGCGAGCTAGTGCGCTTCCTGCATTCCCAGTTCTAAGGTCCTCGCCCCGGGCCGGACTCAACACTGAGTGCTCAGAGGCCCAGGGTCACAGGGCAACGGCGCCTCCCTCCAAGGTAACTCTTAAGCAAACTTCTGAGTGTGATTCCGCCTCTGCGACTGGGCAAGGTTTCACAAGAAAAGGCCCCTACCAACTCTGGCTAGAATTTTCTAAACTACAAAGGTTTGTCCAGTTAAGTGTTTCACAATGGATTCAATGCTTTTTTGTTTTTGTTTTTTAAAGTGTAACAGCTGATTTGAGAGCACATAAAACAACAGAGCAGAGTGCAAACAAGAGAAACCGGAGGAGAAGTGACCCACAATCCATTCTGAATCCCACTCCCCCCTCACAAAAGGTGCATTAGTCATCAGGTAGCAAGTCATCAGAGCAAAGAAATCAAGAGCAAAGAGATGACCTGTACAGAAACTAACAAAAATATACAATGGGAAAGGTTGCCAATGCACCATTGAGTCACAGACATTTTTTTTTTTTTTATATTCACGGATTTACCAGAAAGATCTTGAAAACCTCTTGTTTTGCTCCACGACCAGCATTTCCTGGCCACAGATGGATCCTAAGTAACTTTCTGCTTAATGCTCGGCGTTTCAGGTCGGTGGTCTTTCCTCTCCGACACGTTGCGCTTGACCTTGGCAGTGACCGGAGACGTGTCTGGGTTCAGGGAGGGGCTGGAGTGCGACTTCTTCAGGCCCGCGGGGCCCCCCCTGCTGCCGCTCAGGAGCTCCAGGCCCCCCTCTTTCAGGAGGCGGACGTACATCTCATAGCGGGTTTTCTGCGGGGAGTCAGAGAAGAAGGGTCAGGGACACTGTCACAGCACAAGGCACAAGCCAGCCCGCGGCCCGGGAAGGGCTGGCTCTCGCGAGACTTGACTGAAGGGTTCACCGATTCAAGGAGAGACTGTGGGTTCTCCTTTGTTCTGCATTTTTGCAGGAATGGCGTGCAGATGGAGGAAGCGTGCTTCCTGAACGCTCAGCACCAGACAATGTGGCCTCTGGTTTTGGGGGCCAGAGGTGCTCAGGCCTGCAGCCACTGGGGCCGCCGTGCGGGCTGTGGCCGAGGCCTTCCCTGAAGCTGGTGGGGGCGCCCAGTTCTCCACTCCCAGCTTGAGGAAGCAGTTGGTGACGGACGTACACTCCTGACCCAACAGAAACACTCACACTTCCTGGAACTTAAGCTCCTGACCTGATGCCACCACTCACACTTCCTGGAAGCTTGCCCTAGTTTCCTGTGACTCCATTTCTGCTCGGATTACCAACTTCTCCGAGTTGCCTTCTTGTGAAACCTCAAATTATTCCCTGATGCTTTTCTTCATTCTGCACATTTATTTTTTTTTCATCAACTGTTCGTCAAGTGTCTACTATGTTTAAACAACTCCTTGAGTTTCCTGTCTTGAGTATCTTGTTCTAAGAATAATTGAGAAGAACTCTGTAGAGATATTTTTTTTCTCTAACCCTAATTGATGTCGCTGATTTTTGTTTCTTAAATTTGTATCCAAATCACTATATAGAGCTATTTTATATGTATGTTGCAAATTATAGAAGGGTCTCGGATTCTCAGTTTGATAGACTGTAAAATAAGTCTCCCATCACAGTGATTCAACACAGGAAGGATTTGTAGAGGCCTAAAGTAATTTTTTTTCTAAACAAAAGAACACATCAGTTATAAACTGTCTCAACAAAGGCACGCAAAGTCTGTTACAACAATAAATCTTTTAGAGATTTGTCAGGTTAGATTGAGATTTTGTATATATCAGTTTTAAATTAATAATTATGAAGCTGAAGCTACTAGAAGCTACTTTTTCAAGTTGTTTTGTTCAAAAGTAGGGAAAAGCCACTAGCCCTTAGGTTTGCTCTGGGTTTGGTCAGCATCCATGTTGGGGTATCAAGCTTTGGTTGGTGAAGATGACATTTATAAGGTACCCACACACTAACTGCAGGTTATTAATACAAGAATCATATACAACTGGGTACATTATCATCCCTGTTTTACAGGAAAGGAAAGAGAGGCAGCGACAAGTCCAGGAGATACAGAAGTGTCGGGATCTGGACTCAGGGAACCTGACTTTAGAACCCACACTCTGAAGCTCTACGTCCTCCCTGGATATGAAAACGCACATGTGAGCGTGTACTTCAGGATGACAATTCTGACACACACTGAAGGTTTGGCCAATCAAAAGCCACTTTCAACCCCCCTCTGCTCCTACGTCCCTCCCACTACAAAAGTTGATAAAACCAAGCACTGACTTTCCCAGACTCTCTTGCAGCTAAGATGGGCTGTGTGACGCTTTGGCCACCGAGGTGTAAGGAGAACCCGTCTGGGAAAGAGACTTGCTTTCTGATAAAGAGGGGCTAGAGGAGAATCACTGGTATCAGCCCTTCCCTCGTATTCCTAAAGCTGCAACCCACGACATGGGCAGCAGGCATGAAGCAGAGGGGTGGTATGCAAGGTCCGAGGGGAGGCAAAGACAGAGAGAGCCCAGGCTCTTGAGCACAAGTGGCTGGATCCAGCACTCATTGTCCCCGCTTCCTCTTGACTGTCTCGTTAAGCGTGAATCATACATTCCACTGTTCATCAGGTGGTGGTATGTTCCCCATATTTTTTTCTTCCAGTTCCTCAGAGATCTAACTGACACGTAGCCCTGTGTAAGTTTCAGGTGTACAGCATACTGATATGACGTCTATACATCATGAACGAGTGATCACAGGAAGTTGAGTGAATGTCCATTGTCTCCTACAGACACAAAACTAAAGGAACAGAAGAAAAAGGATTTTCCTTGAGATGAGAACTCTTAAGGATTTATCCTCCTAACAACTTTAATATGCAACATGGAGCAGTGCTATTTTATTTATCCTGTGTTTCATTACATCCTGGCACGCACTCACTTTGTAACTGGGAGTCTGTACTTTTGACTGCCTTCATCCAACTGCCCCTCCCCTAACGGATTTCCAGAAAGCTAATCTCTGGTTATGAGTTTGTTTATTCATCTGTTTGTTTTCTATGTAGAAATTACCTGCAACACTGTTAGCTCCTGTATACACACACGGTGATTCAACATTTCTGTATATTTCAAAATGATCACCATGATAAGTCTAGTTACCATCTGTTACCCTGTAAAGATATCACATAATTACTGACTCATTTATTTTGCAGCGGGAAGTCGGTGTCTCTCGACCTCCTTGCCGGTCTCCCTCCCCGCCCCGGCCCGCTCTCCTCCGGCAGCCAGCCGCCCGTTCTGTTTCTACGGCTCTGTTTCTGCTGTTCTGTCTGTTCACTGGTTCTGTTTTCTTTAAGATTCCACTTATAAGTGAAATGTAGGATGCGTCTTCCTGACTTGTTTCACTAAGCATATCACCCTCTCGGTCCGTTCATACTGTCAGGAATGGGAGGACTCCGCCCTTTTTTATTACTGAGTGGTCTTCCACTGTACATGGACCACATCTTCTTTGCCCGTTCGCCTGGTGGTGGGCTGATGCTGCTTCCCTATCTTGGCAGTTGTAAACGGTCCTGCCGTGAGCACTGGCGCGCACGATCTCTTTGAGTCCGTGTGCTCATTCTCTTTGCACGTGCACCCAGTAGTGGGGGCTGGGTCCCGTGGTAGTCCTATTTCTAGCTTTCTGAGGACTGCCCTAGCGCTTTCCACAGGGGCTGCTCCCACTGGTTTTAACTGAGGTAGAGTTGATTTACAACCTTGTGCTAGTTTAAGGTCTATGGCAAAGTGATTCCACTTCATGTAAGTATTTTATATAAATCTTTATATGAGTGAGGTTGCTCAGTCGTGTCCCACTCTTTGCAACCCCATAGACTATACAGTCCATGGAACTCTCCAGGCCAGAATACTGGAGTAGGTAGCCTCTCCCTTCTCCAGGGGATCTTCTCAACCCAGGGATGGAACCCAGGTCTCCAGCATTGCCAGTGGATTCTGTACCAGCTGAGCCACAAGGGAAGCCCAAGAATACTGGAGTGGGTAGCCTATGCCTTCTCCAGTGGATCTTCCCAACCGAGGAATCAAACTGGGACTCCTGAACTGCAGGCAGATTTTTTAACAACTGAGCTATGATTATGTAAATTTTACCAAAATATCTATATATATTTATTTGAATGTTTATATATTTATCCAAGTATATTTATATAAATATCTTTATATATATTTATATACATATCTTTTTCATTATAGGTAATTACAAGATATTGAATATAGTTGCCTGTGCTATGCAATAGGTCCTTACTATTTGTCTATTTTATATACAGTAGTCTGTGCCTATTAGACCCAAATTCCTACTTTATCCCTCCCCTCCGGCGCACCAGTGTATAATCGCACTAACAGTGTAGGAGGGTTCCCTTTGCTCCACATCCTTGCCAGTACTTGTTATCTGTGTTCCTTTTGATGACGGCCATTCTGACAGGTATGAGGTGTATCTCACTGTGGTTTCGATTTGTATTTTCGTGATGATTAGTGATGCTGAGCACCTTTTCAAGTGCATCAGGTACTGCTAATTGCTGATGAAAGCATCACTAACTGATACATATTCCAATTTTAGTAAAGAAGTAACAAAGGAGCAAAATACTACTCTTTTCTCAGAAAGCTACGTAACGGTTTAATAAGGGCATTTGCTAATAAAAATGCATCATCAGTATTACATAGTAGTCTATCATCAGTGAAATCTAAACCTATTCATTCTAGGAATTTAGAGAGTTAATCTGTCTCTATAAATTGCTTTGGTGGCAAGATTAAAATGCAAGAAAGAACTACTCCCGATATGAACAAGGTTTAATAAAATGATCTAAAGACAGTTTAAAAATAGATTCAGAAAATCAATGTAAGGCAAAATATTTCACAAAGCTAGGGCAATTATACAATCAAAGGGGTATGAAGGACAATTTTCTGAGATGACTTGAAAGGGGACAAAAGGAAAAAAGGTGACTAGGCTATTTTCTACTAGTTTTTGAAGACACTGACACTATTGGGGAAATTCACCTAAAAATACATGAAGAAAAGACATTCCATCCACTCATTTCACAGCTCCAGCTGCAAACCTCTTGTCCGCAGTAAATTGGACTTCCCTGGAGCCTCAGATGGTAAGGAATCTGCCTGCAAGGCAAGAGACCCAGGTTTGATCCCTAGGTCAGGAAGACCCTCTGGGAAGGGAACGGCTACCCACTCCAGTATAATGAGCCAGCACTTATACTAGAGTTGGGCTTCCCTGGTGGCTCAGAGGTTAAAGCGTCTGCCTGCAATGTGGGAGACCTGGGTTCGATCCCTGGGTCGGAAAGTTACCCTGGAGAAGGAAATGGCAACCCACTTCAGTATTCTTGCCTGGAGAATCCCAAGGACGGAGGAGCCTGGTGGGCTACAGTCCACGGGGAGCATCGTAGAGATGGGTCTACAATCCTGAGGAAGGAAACTTGACAATAAAAACTCTGCTCCTTGACCCACTTTCTCCAATAGCTCTCCTGTCCCTCTGTCTTCAGGATGAATTCAGAATCCCACCATGTCTCTGCTTCCACCACTTCCAGTGCCTGGGTTACTGTGACAGCTGTCTCTCTGTCCCCGGCCCCTCACTGCCCTCCCCCAAGCAAACTCTTCTCAAAAGATAGTCAGGGGCTAAACTGGAGACTAGTATGTGTCATCTCTGCTCAAAATTCTCCAATGGCTTCTCATCCTTAAAAATGCTTCCCACCCCCAAACTCTTACACTTGTCTAGGAGACCTCCACCAGTGCCGCCCCCCGGCCCCCTCCATCCGTCTGGGGTCTTTGCCCTCCCCAGGAACACTGTGCACAGGTCCCCCGCCTCCTGACTGTCCTTGAACACAGCAGACACCCTGCGGTTCCAGACCTCTGGGACCTTCTCTCTGCCTGAGAAGCACGGCCCCCAGGAACCCACAGGGTGTCTTCCCTGGCCTCTTCAACCGCTTCCACCCTCACTCAAGCGACTCCTTTATGTGGGGGCCTTCCCTGGCCACCCGGACCCAAAACGGCCACATCTGCTCTGATCGCCGGTCACCTAATTATTCTTCTCCTTGGCGTTCTCACCATGAGCCTCAGAGTTTGCTTCCGGATCGACCTTGTTTGTCTCTCCCCTGTCAATCCTAGAAGGCAGTCACATGGGGGCAAGGACCTGGCTTTTGTCTGTTACTACATCTCCAGCACAGAGAACACAGAGGACACAACACTCCTCGCATCTACTGACACACTCTGAACTCTCCATGTGGCGAATTCTGGAAAAATAGAACCACGGATACGGATGCGAGGTAGACGCCTGACGAGCCCTGCGCTAGCTGCCTCTGGGGACACTCTCTCTCCTCCAGTGGTCCAAGTTCAGTATTTTCTGGCAATATGCTATGGTTGGCCCTGAGGGACACCACTCAGCAGAGACTCGTTTATGCCCTTTATCCACGCGTGTCAGCCACGGCTGTCAAGACACCACCACGCAAACCCTGCAGAGCGAGCTGAGGCTGCCTACTTGAGACTGGGGCTCGCTCTCTACAGAGAAAGAAAAGCAGCTTACACCACACCACTGGTGGCTCAGCGGTAAAGAATCCACCTGCCAGGGCAGGACACATGGGTTCAATCCCCAGTCCAGGAAGATCCCAGCTGCTGAGGGACAGCACAGCCCATGTGCCTGCCACAACTGCTGAGCCCGTGCTCCAGAGCCCGGGAGCCGCGACTGCTGTGCTCACGTGCCACAGCTATGGAAGCCCGTGTGTCCAAGAACCTGGGCTCCATAATGAGAAGCCACCGCGATGAGAAGCCTGCGCTCTGCAACCAGAGAGGAGCCCCGCGCGCTGCAACTAGGGAAAACCCAGCGCTTCGCTGGTGGCTCAGAGGTTAAAGCGTCTGCTGCAATGCAGGGAGACCTGGGTTCAATCCCTGGGTCGGGAAGATGCCCTGGAGAAGGAAATGGCAATCCACTCTAGTATTCTTGCCTGGAGAATCCCATGGGTGAAGGAGCCTGGTGGGCTACAGTCCACGGGGTCACAAAGAGTCGGACATGATTGAGTGACTTCACTTTCACTTTCACAGCCAAAAAGCATTGTCCTTGGCAAAAAACAAAACAAAACAAAACAGAAACTGGACCAGCGTACGTGGAGCGTGGAGGTTCTTCGTCTGGTAGTTACTAGCTCTCATTCCAATGTGAAGGGCAGCCTCTAAATTTACCTTCTAACAAAAGTACTCATTAAAAAGATAAGTGTCTGTCAATGGTAATTTCTATGTGAATTTCTTTGCCTGATGACTCTTGCATGTGACTTACAGGATCACATTCACCCTTGGGTAAATCCTTCAATGCTCACCCAAGACTCTGAGCTCTGTGGGTCAGAGCAGCAGGTCTCATCAATATTATTAGGGAAGTAATCTGCTTCTCAGTTGTGTCTGACTCTCTGTGACTCCACAGACTATACAGTCCATGGAATTCTCCAGGCCAGAATACTGCAGTGGGTAGCCTTTCCCCCTTCTCCAGGGGATCTTCCCAACCTAGGGATCGAACCCAGGTCTCCCGATTGCAGGTGGATTCTTTACCAACTGAGCCACCAGGGAAGCCCAAGAACACTGGAGTGGGTAGCCCAGCCCTTCTCCAGGGGATCTTCCTGATCCAGGAATTGAACCAGGGTCTCCTGCATTGCAGGCAGATTCTTTACCAGCTTGGCTACAAAGAAGCCCTGGGTTCAATCTCTGGGTTGGGAAGATCCCCAGGAGAAGGGAAAGGCTACCCACTCCAGTATTCTGGCTTGGAGAATTCCACGGACTGTATAGTCCACGGGGTCGCAAAGAGTCGGACATGACTGAGCGACTTTCACTTTCAATCTGCTGCTGACGATAAACAAATAAAATAAGTAAAGTAATAATACTACGTAGGTGTTACACCTTTGCTCTGACAAAAGTGTTTATAACCAGAAGGTAAAAAGGGAAGAATAAACAACAAAAAATTCACTGATTAAAAATGAATGTTTGATTAACACAGTTTCACGTCTCAGAGAAACCACTGTGCGGGAGTGGACACAGCTCCAGATGAAACGTGAGACAGGCTGCAGGAAGCGAGTCTGTGGGAAGCGAGCTGGCAGCTACAAGTGCTGTCTTGGGGTCAGGATGGCACTGATTCACTTTCCCAGATCCTGGCTAGCGGTCATGATGTGGCCTTTCTGGGGCGTGTCCTTCATGGAAGGACAGAGGGAGTCTGAGAATGCCAGGTGTCTTGGGGGCAACTGCTGCCTTTGGTCACCTTCTTAAAGGTTTTGTTTTGGTTTCTGTGGATTCCTTCTCAGATCAGTTCTTAAAAATCTCAGAGCTACGTGCTTCAGCTTCCTTGCTCGGGCGTCTCCGACAGTGTGAGCAGATTTCTCGCAAGATAGCTGTGTAAGCTATCAGAAAACTTGAGATGGGACTTGACCAAACCCAAGCTCAGTGGCTACTCTCTGCAGAGAAGCACCTGACACTGTTTCTGAGGCCTTGTCCATTCAGCAAGCTCTCGCCCTTAATTTCCTTCTTAAGATTTGCTCTTTCCATGAAGCCTTCCCTGATTACCAAGAGCCAAAGACAATTCAAATGCTAAACAGCTTCTTTCTTTCTTAAAATCAAGTTCTTTCTTCACTTGGAAACCTCCTTACTACATTTAGTGCAATGTTAATTTATTAAGTTGGTCTTCAATCACCTGTGAGGATACTTCTCAAACAGGTAGGAAACATATCCCTTTCACTAGTGGCAATGCCTGCTAGAGGGGAATGAAAAACACAGTGTCTAAGGCCGCGAGAGTTCTGGATTAGGTTAAACGTTAAGTGCTAAGATATATATACACATATATATTATATATGTAACATTATTATTTGAAAAGAAGTTGAACCACATCTATATACAAATGTACATGCATCTGATTGAGCAGTTTCATTTCTCCCGAGCTCTGCGTACCATTTTTCATTCCATTTAATATAACACTATCTCCTTTTGACCTCTGCTACGTGAATACGATAGTAACAGGCTAAATGAAAACTGTGACGGCCATCAGTATTCAGACCTTGCTGCTCCAGCCATCAAATCCTGAATACACTTCCTCCTGACATTTCCTTTCTCATGAAGGCAGGGTAAAAGGCCAGCTTAAGATGAAATGAGAGGAACAGCGATCATGTCATGTACACACAGCAAAACTGTTTCTGCTCCTAGAGCTTCACACTGGAAAACAAAGCAACCAAAACAATTAGAACAAGCCAACAGAACAGGGTGCTGTTGAAGGAACTGATTATTCAAATAAAGGCTCTGCATTCTACAGGACAATGCCGAACGGATTTGCAGACTTTCTCCCTAACTTGCTGGCTCACCTGCTGCTGCTGCTGCTAAGGCGCTTCAGTCAGGTCCGACTCTGTGCGACCCCATAGACGGCAGCCTGTCAGGCTCCTCCATTTAGCTTCACACTGGAAAACAAAGCAACCAAAACAATTAGAACAAGCCAACAGAACAGGGTGCTGTTGAAGGAACTGATTATTCAAATAAAGGCTCTGCATTCTACAGGACAATGCCGAACGGATTTGCAGACTTTCTCCCTAACTTGCTGGCTCACCTGCTGCTGCTGCTGCTAAGGCGCTTCAGTCAGGTCCGACTCTGTGCGACCCCATAGACGGCAGCCTGTCAGGCTCCTCCATTTCTGGGATTCTCCAGGCAAGAACACTGGAGTGGGTTGCCGTTTCCTTCTCCAATGCATGAAAGTGAAAAATGAAAGTGAAGTCTCTCAGTCATGTCTGACTCTTCACGGCCCTGTGGACTGCAGCCCACCAGGCTCCTCCGTCCATGGGAGTTTCCAGGCAAGAGTACTGGAGTGGGGTGCCATTGCCTTCTCCGGCTCACCTTCTGCTACCCACTAATTTAAGGAAGCAATACATTCAAAGCAGAGCTTTCTCATAAGTTCTTACCTGAAAGCTACGTAAGTTAGTAGTTAGGTGTTAGTAGGTAGGTATTAGTAGGCTCACCTTCTGTGTGTGTGTGTGTGTGTGTGTGTGTGTTAGTCGCTCAGTCGTGCCCGACTCTTGGCGACCCCATGGACTGCAATCCACCAGGTTCCTCTGTCCATTAGATTTTCCAGGCAAGGATACTGGAGTGGGTTGCCATTTCCAGGGAAGCAATACATTCGAAACAGAGCTTTCTGATAAGTTCTTACCTGAAAGTTATGCTGGGACTTACATTTTAAAAAGAAAATTTCATCGTGTTCCCCTCTGCCATTCCCCTATCAGGCTTCTGCATGCAGTGGTGACCCAGCGCCAAGACAGAGCAGATGACACACTCTCAGGTGGCACAGTCTGCAGCCGTGGCTCTCTGGAAAAACCCGAGGCAGTGCGAACTCTACGGTTCCGTCTCAACCTGCCTTCTGGCTCGACTGTTCTCTAAATGGACTTTTTGACTTCAATTAAAAACAAAACTAAAAGAAAAAACTTACTTCTAATAATAATATAAGCAGAAGAGGTTTAAAAAAAAAAAGTTCTAATACAGACAAAAGGCACTGGGGTTGTAGAGAGTGTCTGGGGAGTGTGCTGGTCTCCATCCTAAGGCGCCCGCTCTCTGCCAGGCGACAGGTGAGCCCAGGCCGCTGCCCCCAGAGGCCCTGCAGGCCCCTCAGAGGCGGGGCAACAAGGGCCGAAGGGCCACCCTCGTCCAGGACCCTGTCTCCCCCTCCCAGGACCCCTCCCCAGGCAGGGCTCGCAGGCTCCCTGCAGCGCCTCACCTCTGCAGCATCCCTGTCTCCCTGCAGCGCCTCACCTCTGCAGCAGCCCCGTCTCTGTGAGAAGACAGGAGCGGGTGTCCAGGAGAGCGTCCCCAGTTCCCAAAGCTCACCTGTGAATTGCTGCTGCCTCTCTCACCCTTCACACTCGGTTTCTCGAGCTCTCAAAACTCTTTCTATAAATCCAGTCTCTATCAGTACCCACGGTTTTTTTTCTTAAGAAATTAAACCCCCCAAATCCTCAATTTAAAAGTGCACAGAGCTCACTCAGCAAAGAGAACAGTTTGCTTTCCTGGCGGAAAATTTAAGAATTGTCCATTTTCCACCCTGCGGGGGTTCAGTTCTACTGACTAGCGCGCAAGGGCTCGTGCCCCAGGGGCCCTGCCCAGTGCGGCCCTGGGTGAGGGCTTTTACAACAGCTGAGTGGGAAATTAACTGAAGAAGAAAATTGACTCTGCATCCGTGGGATTAACAAACTTGCTGCTCAGCAAAATGGAAAAAAAAATCTGTCCTTTGAAGCACAGAGATGTGAAGTCGAGTTTCTACAAACCTAAGATAAATAACTGGCTGAAGAAACACTACTTATCTGGATAAGAAGCTAAATTTTACTCCCATGGGATAAAGTATATCTCTCAGTTTTTCCTTTGGGGCCTCGCATCTAAAACAAAGTTTCAGTCTTATGACAGTGTCCCTGCACGGGCCGCTCCCTGCACGGGCCGCGCTCCGCAGCCTTGGTTTCTGGCTGTCTGGGGATCCTTCAGAAGCACGCTCATCACACTAGCTGGTCTGTCATTCTGCGGCTCCCAAAACGGCAGTGCCAGTCCTAAGGGGACAGGCTGGTCTTTCTAGGAAAAATTTTAAAGTAGGATCTGAGGAAGTTTGAAGGTAAACCACCATCCCCATCGACCTCCTAGGACACGTCATCCCTAAATATATTGATGGCTTTTGAGCTTAAAGCTGTTTTGCACCTTCTGCAGGCTTGGTTCAAACGTCCTTCTGCCCTCTCCTGCCCCGTGGCCAATGGTGAACCTGTTGGCGTGTTAAAGTATCTTCGTCCCGTGAGTCAGAGGACCCAGGGAGGAGGGCCCAGGCCTCGGCAGGCCGCTCCCTCCCTCCAGCAACAAGCCTGTGCTGGGGAACGGCCCCCAGCCTTCCAGGGGGGCCTGGGCAGACAGTCCTGGTGTAAACACAGGCTATTTTTGCATCTGAGTTTTCTCTAATATTTTCAGAAAACATTTCTGAAAACATTAGTTTCCATTATAAGTCTACTGAGTAATTCTGAACTTAGACCCACCGAAAGAACTGGAGAAGCCTGCTCTCTCCGAGAAGTCCCTGAATCAGACCGGGGACTCAAGCAAATGAGTTTTTAAAAATCTTATATCAAATGCGTACAGATTATTATAAGCAACAGTAGGAAGAAACCTAATGTAGTTAGAGATAAAGCATTCTGGGTAAAAAGAAAAAAAAAGCATAAATCACGCAGGAAAGGGCTAATAGCAAGAGCAATCAGCAAAAAGTGACGGACGAAGGGTCACCTACCCAATACTAAGGGGAGCAGGAAGCGGGCCGCTCACACTGCTCCCGTGAGAGCTGCTTCGTGGGGAGCCTGAGAGGGGTTTCTATTCTCCCAGGTCCCTTGGTGACAGCGCTCACACCAGAGCCCCACCCAGAAGTAACGATCGAAACAGTAAGCAAGGCACGGCCAGAGCAGGGCGGACAGTCTTATGTGAGCCCAACAGCCGGGCCTCTTCGATTATGCGAGAAACCTACGCGACGCGTGATCCTGGGAGCGCACCTCCGCTCCCGGCAGCGCACCTCCGCTCCGGGCAGCGCACCTCCGCTCCTGGCTGGCTGTTAGACCGGCCCGTGCAGGAGCTAGAGAACACGCCCCGCGTGGCTTCCTGAGCCCTGAGTGTCCAGAGACACTACAGTCTAAAGGCTTAGGAAGAAAAAATCGTGTCAGACATCGTGATATTTTATATTGATTACACATGGAAATGATAACATCTGGGACATACTGTGTTAAATTGAAAAGTCCTATTGCAATGAATTGATTCTTTTTCTTCTTACATGTGGCTACTAAATATGTAAAATTACATGTGTGGTTTGCATTGTATCTCTAGTAGACAGAGATGGTCTAGATCCCTGAGAGCCTCAAACTGAAATATTCTTGTTTTGTGTTTAATAATGCCCCTAGAGATACCGTGCGAGTGAGTTGATCCAACACATTAACTGATGTTAGTACCTTGTTGCTTAGACGCTCAGGCGGGTCTGACTCTCTGTGACCCCATGGCCTGCAGCCCGCCAGGTTTCCCCGTCCCTCATCTGTGGGAGTTTGCTCAGACTCACGTCTATTGAGTTGGTGATGCCATCCAGCCATCTTGTCCTCTGTCGCCCCCTTCTCCTCCTGCCCTCAGTCTTCCCCAGCATCAGGGTCAGTATGTTACAGCAGAAATACAGAGGTAGAAGGGGCCTTCAGGTTAGTTCATCCAGTTTCATCTCATCTTCATGGCCAGAAACCAAGGTCCAGAGGAGGACGAGACTAAAGCGGCCTAACTTCCAGGCCATCCCTTTTCCTCATTTCACTGTTTTATAACTGCAAGCTTTTGTGCCCTTTTCTCCCAGACAGTGCCTTTACCCCAAGCAGTGACGCTCCTCAGAGCAGACGTTTCAGGCTTGAGGATGGATTTAAGGACAGTCACTGCAGGACCATGACTGACTCTCTGTTCTGCTTCTCAATCATCTCTTTAAAATGTGATTCAAAGGCTCCCTGTTGCTAAGCTTCTCCTCCCTTCAAAAGCGTGCGTCATCTTTTACAGATGAAAACCCAGAGCTCTGCAGCCCTTGCTCACCGTGCTGTACAAAATGCAATTCCAAACAGCAAAGCAAAACCCCTGCCTCTGATGGGAACTGGACTTGTATGTCTGGGCAACTGCTGGACTTCGGTCTCTAGCTTTGGACTCTTAACACTTAGTCTTCTACATGAAAGAGAACATTCCTAAACTTCCGCAAGAAGTCAATTAACCTGCCACATCTTAGCTTCTCAGATCCATACATAATCACCTTTGTGCTCTTTTCTGTAAAGGAGATGTCACTAGATTTAGGCCAGACTCTGCTCCTGAGACTGAGACTGGCTGCAGATCTCCTAGGAGGGTGGGGAAATTTCCCTACTTTCACTCTGGAGGAAGCAAGTGATCATGGCTATCTCTGTACGTTTACAACCAAGTCCACTCACAAATTAGCAGCCAGATTGTCTTGTCTCAGTGACGCATTTGCTGGGGGACAGCCGGCAGTGCCCTGAGATATGTCCTTGCACTCACTGCTCCTGTGAGAGGAGAAGCGGTCCATAATGTGAACATCACTTATTGATGCTGACAGATAAAAACCGTGCCCTCTGCAGAAACAGAGCTAAGATCACAGTCAGAGAATCTGTTCAAAAAGCAATACATCAAACCACCCACCCAGCCAGCCAGCCAACAAATAACCCCACAGTAAGGCTGTATGTGTACTCCTCTATACGAGCTGTCTTGGGTCTCCTTCGTGGCACTATATGGAATGTGCTCTCGTGCTCAAGTACATCAGTTTCAGAAGGAACCACGCCATTTTACATGCCACCAAAAATTAGAAATTCAGAAAAAGATGCCGCATGCCTCAAGAATGTCCTAGATTTTTTTTCGATTTAAAATTTAGAGAGATTTACGTGTCTTGTTAGAATGGACATTTGCTGTTGCTAAAATTGCACTTCCAGCCATGTGGTTGGTGTGGGTCCTGCCTGCCTTAAGCCGCGAGCACTTTCTGCTCCAGGCTGAAATTCAGGAGTGAGCACGCGGCTGAACTCCAGCCCATTCAGCAAGGGGCCTTGGTTCTGCACTTGAGCAGAACAAAGCTGAGCCATCAGGGACATGGACTTCTCTTCCTGCTGGACTGGAACACATGTACCTGGAAGTGCCCATTTCCTAATCATGAAGAGACAGTTGGTTCAAAGGCCACATTCAAAGATCTAAGGCATAAAGCACATCCAAGCGTCTGCTGCATCTATACAGGAACAGCAAAGTCAGCCACATTCAGGACCCAGGCTGACAGCACAGATGTGGACCCTGCCAGGCTGGGTATACTGGGGGTGAAGGCAGGCAGGCCCCTGCTGATCCTCCCTAAACACATTCAAATCTCAGCACCAACAAATCCAGCACTGTGAGGGCCAAAGACGATGTTCCAGCCTTAGGCCTGCTGGCTCGTGAAGTGCCCTGTGCTGCCCGCCAGGTCTCCTTGGTGCCACAGTGAACCCGGGAGCTGCTGGGAGCCTGCCCTCAGCACTTGCTCCCCAGTCAGCCTCTGACAGCCCAGTTCAAGAACCCCAGCCCTTCTAATAGGTTTGAACCACTAGAGTTGCCCTTTCCCTTCTTACATCTAAGAGCTATTAGTAGTTTATGCCACTGAAAACATCTTAACTGTCACTTGAGAAACATCCTGGAGCAAACAGTATCTTCACTTCAACTGCGAAGAAACAAAAAGCCAGATTTCTGGGGCCAAGTTCAGTGCTGGCGAGGGAATTCCTGTAACAGGGCTGTTCCTTTAAGGGCCGAAGGGGCATCGGCCAGAGCCCAGGCTCCTGTGCGTCGAGCGGCTGGAGCTTTGTAAGTTTTTATGTGACAAACACCACCCACCTGTCCCACATCCTGATAAATTTCCAAATGTACCAGAAACACAGAGATTGATTCAACATTTTTAAGTGAGAAGGGAATTGAATAGAGTAGAAATAAGTCAAAAGGAAGTGGAGCTACTTCTGATATTTATTTCTTGAAAACTGGGAAATGACAGTGAGTTTCTTACATAGACTTGTGGTGCCTAACAACTCTGTCAAAGGTGAGATTAGACTCCACGTGAACCCTTGTAAGCAATCAATAGCCACAAATTTTGGGGAACCAATTCAATTGAGAACAAAGTAATGCCACCCCCCCCCACCACAACCTCCCACTGCATAGGCAGTAAAAAGAGAGACACACACTAGGTTAACTACAGGCTTTCTGAGCGGAGTTTGCTGCCTTCAGGAATAGTGTGCCGTCTTCTTACAGGCTAAGGCTGAAGTTGATGTAAGTCTCCTTGTTCTCTGCAGACTTTTTATAGACTCCAAAAATAAACAGGGCTTCCCTGGTGGCTCAGTGGTAAAGAACCCACCTGCCAATGCAGGAGACGTGGGTTCTATCCCTGGTCCAGGGAGATCCCACACGCCGAGGAACAGCTGAGCTCATGGCCGGGAGGCAGGACTCCTGAGCCACGGTACCACCTGCGTGCCCTAGAGCCCATGCTTCATGATGAGAGAAGCCCCTGTAATGAGACGATCATGCACCCAAACTGGAAAGGCGCCCTGGGTCGCTGCAACTAGGGAAAATCCCGTGCATTGCCGTGAAGACCCAGGATAGCCAAAAATAAATAGACAATGTAATCCAGGAAAGTTCAACTCCAAACAAACAAGCAAAACCACCCCCGAACCTTCTTATTTACAAGTTTCTAATTATTTACTGTCAGTCAGGGTTAAGAGAATTTCTAAGTGCTGCCAATTTGGCCCACCTGAAGAACTGTTTGCACTCAGAGCAACCTGGGATATAAACAACTGAAATGCATCCAGTTAGAAACAACCGTGCTACCACTAAGGGCTTAATATTCTAACAGAATGAAGGTGCTTTTCTTACCAAGGTGTGAAAATTACAAGAGCTGCTCTGAGACCGCAGGGAGTTCCTGCCACGGGAGCAGGTGAGAGAGCGGGCCGGCTGGGGCTCCTCCCCGGAGACAGGACATCGGTGGGACTCAAGATGCCCTCCAGTCCCTGCCCGTCTGGGGTCACAGGGAACTGCAGACACTACTGTCTGTTTTTCACTTTTGTTTTCAGGGGAGCTACTAAGCTTTCCTCTGATGTTGCCTTATTCCATTCATTTACTCAACAAATATGTGTAAGCACTTGGTCCATCTTCTAGAAGCTGAGGAAAGAACAATGAACAAGTAGGAAGGTCCTTGACCTTTAGACACCCTCGCCCCTACCCCACGGGGATGGCCCGTCACGCTCAGAACCCCCCCATCCGGGGAACAGAGCGGCCTGCGGGGAAAGCCTGGATGCTCTGAGGGCGTCGCTGCAGGTACCTGCACAAGGCAAAGCGTGTGGCTGAAATAACAGCAGAGTGGACCCCACGAGATACACTACTTCAACTTTCAGTTACTGAAAAGTAACGGCTCACTTAAAAAAAAAAGAGACTATTTCACAAAAAACTTTTTAGATACCTCTAAGGAGCGAGGGAACCATCCGCCTTTCTGGTACACAGGTCAGTGAGGCTCAACAGACACTCCAACACGCCCGACGTGTTACCATATGGGAAGATGTTCATGAGCCAAAGTCCTGGAACGCAACCTTCGCGCTCCTTGATGTGACAGTTTGATGAAAGCAAGACTTGCCCACACAAAGGCTGGTCTAAAGCTCATGTCAGGAAATGGAAATGCTGGCTTTGGCTGGGTTACATTTTTGGAAAAGGGGCTCCAACAGGAGGTTCAAAGCAGGGGCAGTGTCTAGCAGGGGTGACCCTTCCTTGGTCATGTGGCCACCTGGCCTCCTGGGTGCAGACTCACAGCCTTGGAGCCAAAGGCTCAGAGTGAGGTGTTGCGGGCTGGCAGCGGGGGCCTGAGGAGCTGGGAAATTAATCAGCACGTGTGAAACTAACAGGCTGGCAGCTGAAAGCCACTCCAGACGTGTGAAGAATTGTGATAGTTTTCTGAGGACTCCCATTTCCCAAGAACGAACAGGTGTGGACAAAGATGAGCCGTATAGTAAATTTGTGTGTGTGTTTTTTTTAAGTATTTTTTCAAGAAGTCTTTGGCTGGGAAGGCTTCCAAGGTTTAGCTAATAAGCTTTCATCTTTCACAGAAGGAAGATTTTTCTTCATCTGAACAGAGCAAGGACTTGCTTAACCATGAAGAAGACTGGTACATGGATCTGCACAGCACCACAGGCCACACTTTATAACTCTGAAATCTAAGACTTTTAAAAGCTTCCATGAAACCCCGTCCAATTCAACGAGCGAGCACGGGGCAGAGATGTGAAGAGGACCTAAGGCCCCTGCTTTCGAGGGCTCACAGTCTCGGGGGGCATACGCTGTGGGGGCTGGCCACAGAGGCAAAGACCCTGAAACCACCCCAACAGGAGTCCCCGGGCAGGACGGGGGCCGGCAGGCTGAGCGCAGGCTTTTCACAGGAGGGGTCTGGGCTGCACCCTGAAAGGCGAACAGGAGTCTCAGAAATGAAAGGAGGGAGAGCAGCTGGGGCAGAATGAAGCACCTGGTGGCTGAAAAGGTAAAGGAGCTGCCTGCAGCACAGGAGACCGGGCTCAGCCCCTGGGTCGGGAAGACCCCCTGGAGAAGGAAACGGCAACCCACGCCAGTATTCCGGTCTGGAGAATCCCATGGACAGAGGAGCCTGGCAGGCTACAGTTCATGGGGTCTCAAAGAGAAGGACACGACTGAACAGCTCACTTTCCTTTTTTCTTTTCAAATTAGATGAACAAAGGCATAACAGCGAGTTTGGAGAGGGCAAAGCAGCAGAAAAAAGACTGATCTCATGGCGGTCGTGGTGGGAAGACCTGTGTTGTGGACAGAGAGAAGGAACCCAGATCCTCTCAGATTAAGGACTGGACTTTAGTTGAAGGTGAATTGTTGGGGTAGGGGAAGGGGAAAACCAAGGGCAGCGGTCGACAGAAGCATGCCTTAGGAAACCGCCAGGAGTGTGCAGGGTGGGCTGAAGACAAGCACTGCCGGGTTCAGGGGCGGTGAAAACCCTGGGCCCTGGGCAGAGGGGGCCGAAAGGCAAAGCTGAGAGAGGGGCGGGAGAGGCAGGGCACTGGGCACTGGGCACTGGTGTCTGAGTAGGTCTGGGGTGGTGGGTCAGGGCGAGGGTGCTCAGATTATGCTGTGTTTCAAGCCCAAGGAAAACGCATGATTGTGAGCCGGGAAAGAAGATGAACATGAATAGACCGGATCTACAAAGCACAAGAAGAGCTAAAGAGATTCAACACACTCTGCAGAAAAAAATCATGTAAAAAGTAAAAGATAACTGTTTTTTATGTTGAACTAAGCCCATGTACTTGACATGGAGGATCCTTTCAGTGTCTTCAAGTGGCAGCTGATGGGGTAGTCACAGTTAAAACATAACCCTGACACTGGGGGGAAAACGCAGCTGAAGGTGCGTGCATGCAAAGTCACTTCAGCCATGGCTTCGGGTAGCCCGCCAGGCTCCTCTGTCCATGGGGTTCTCCAGGCAAGAATACTGGAGTGGGTTGGCTCACCCCCCTCCAGGGGGTCTTCCCGACTCAGGGACTGAAACCGCAGCTCCTGCAGGGGCAGGCAGCTTCTTTACCATTAGCCCCGCCTGGGAAGCCCCCTAGCCAAAGGTAACATTCACTGCTCACGGTGCTTTCAACTCGCTTTTACATTTTCTGTCTTTCCAGATTGTGCGGACCCTCCCCACTCCGTTTAGCAGCCACACGTGCTGGCCTGCTTGCATACTGACTGTGCGGAGACTTGGTTCCCCAGCCTCCGCGTGAAGGGCCGAGCTGCAGAGGAGAGCTGCCTCCGTTGCCTAGCAGCCAGAGCGCTCTGGGAAGACGCCTCAGCGCCCCGCAGCTCCTTTCCTCCGCGGTACTTTTTCTGACTCAGACTCTGCTGGAAGAGATGCAGAAATAGAGAGCGGCTGCCCACCCCGGCATGTCCATCGACTGTTGTGTTTTTTTTTTTTTAATCTCACAGCCAGCACATGCTATTCCAACCAGCAGGCGATTTGCTTTTTAAGCATAAAAACTGACAGTTATTCTTTGATGCTTAAATAGAACCATGAATAGGAGGGGCCACCGTGACCGAGACCCTGCCTGGAGCTCCGGGAGAGGGACAGTCGAGGTGCGTTGCTCACAGATACGGTAGCTATTAAAAAAAAAAAACCTGCAGGTGACAGGCATCGTGACATTTAGGCTCAACACACCTCAAACTCCAGATAGTGGTCTTTGAGCTTGTACTCGTCCACCTCCTTGGCTTTGACCTTCTTGTCCGGCGGGTAGGAGCGGTGCTCCGCCAGCTCCGTGGTGATCTGCCTCAGCTTGCTCTCGTGAGATTTCAGCTGCTCCTCCTGCAAGGGAGCATTAAGCCGGTGAGCATGCAGAAAAGGAAATCAGTAAACAGCTGCAGCGCAGTTTTAAAAGACCCCTCAAGATGAATGCCTTTCATTCATCCAACGTGCCTCTGCTGCCACCTTCCACCAGCTTTCTCAGCCAGGGCCCACGTGCACCTTCTGTCCACTGAAAAAGACAGTCACCACCTAAAAGCTGAGAGTTGGTGGGAATTTTTAGGACTCCAAGCCCAGCAGACAGCATCTCAAGGGACCCTGAGAGAACTGCTCCGAGGAGGTCAGGGGAGGAGTCAGTCATATACAAGTTTTGCAACAAAGGATAGGTAGTCTTATCATCAAAAGATTACTGCTAAAGGAAACCAGATATCTCAAATTAAGGAAGTTAGTGCTTTTCTAGGTATGGGAAGATGCGAGAGTCTCTGCCCACTGACATCCTTTCTTTCATTGCATCGCGGCTATCCTGGGCCAAGATCCTGTGTTTTTCACATCCTGAGCTAACCCTGGGCTCCCCGTAGGGAGTGGCTGTAGGCTGATGGCTGCTAGACCGCAGGCATTCTTCTCTTTCCCGAGTATCCTTAGGCTCACCTTGGATGGCTGATGACTGCGACCTCCTTGTTTACTGACAGGGCAGGAAATATTTCATTTCTCACTTTGAAAAATGGTATTCAGGGCCAAGGCCAGCCTCCCCAGCCAGGCCCCTGGTCTCCCAAGAGAGACTCCAACAGGCGCGGCACGGAGCACTCGTGCCTAAGGGCCGCACAATCGGACTTCTCCACGCCATGACCTCAGCAGGGCCGTCCTGTCACTACGGGTGAAGCCTTACCCCGATATTTTCCTTTCTGAGACAAGCAATGCCTTCAAGAATAATTTTCTGAAGGCTGTTATTCTGAAAACTGTAGTATAACCTATGCTTTTCCCTCTCAAATAGTAGAGTTCTGATGGGACTCAACTACAAATTTACTGAGGCACATTTAACTTGTTTTCCAGTTTCTGTGGGCTGTTGTAAATGATGCTACATCCTTATAGATGTTACCCAGCGAATATGAGCAGGGTGTTCCTATAGCATACAGGCACATCTCGCTTTATTGCACTTCACAGACAATGTGTTTTTTCCGAACAGAAGGTTTCTGGAAACCCTGTGTGGAGCAAGTCTACAGATGCCATCTCTCTGACATTGCTCACTCTGGGTCTCTGTGCCGCATTTGGTACCTCTCAAAATATGTCAAACCTGTCCTTTATAATTACTTTGTTACAGTGGTCTGAGATCAGTGATCCTTGCTGATACCACTACAGCTTCATGGAAGCCTCGGATGATGATGGTTAATACTGAGCAATAAAACATTTCTTCATTAAGGTAGATACGTTGCTTTTCTGGACACAATGCTATTACACACTTAATAGGTTGGGGTATAGTGTAAGCATAACCATTTTATGCACTGAGAAACCAAAAAAGTGTGTGCCTTGCTTTATTGAGATATTTATTTTATTGCAGTGGTCTGAAACCAAATCAACAATGTCTCTGAAATCTGTGGCCACCAAGAGGTGAAGCTTCTGGGTTTTAGAACATGCACATCTTTAATATAATGCTGAACTGGTTTTCAAGTGTTTCCACCAGCTTACATTTCCACAGTAGACTTGAAGATTCCCATTGTTCTACACCCTTGCCAAAACTGGATGTGACATCAAACTAGCAAGTTGTTGCTAATTTCATGGGTATAAAATGATTCGAATTTACATTTTCCTGATTACAAGTAAGGACGAACACTTTCATATGTTTACAGGACTTCCTCTTCTGTGATCTGGCTGCTGAAATACTGGACCCATTTTTCTACTGAATCCAGATTTGTAAAGGATAGTGATTTGCAGTTTAAGCTTATAGTGGATAGTTTGGGTGGTGGTGGTGGTTTAGGTGCTAAGTTCAGCCTGACACTTTGTGATCCCACAGCTCAGCTGTCCATAGGATTCTCCAGAAAGAATACTGGTTTGCCATGTGTTGCCATTTCCTACTCTGGGGGATCTTCCCAACCCAGGAATCGAACCCTGGTCTCTGGTATTGCAGGCAGATTCTTTACTGACTGAGCTACAAGGGAAGCCGGTGTATAATTTATTCCCAGTCAAATAAATGTCAAAATTCACTGTGCAGTGCTTTATTCCAACTTCACTGACTTCATGAAGAATCAAGGAAATCTCAAAATAACAATATTTTAAAATCACCTCCTGCCAATGACATAAAACCTAGATAGAATCACGAGGAAAAATCAGTGAAATCCATATTAAGAGATTTTCTATAAAATAAATGGCTTGTGATCTTTAAAAATGTCAAGATCATTAAAGCAAGGGTAAAGCAGAAAAGAAAATTATGCTCCTTAAATCTTATTTTAACTAATGATAGTTCCAAGTGGCTCTTATGGGCATAGATAGGTACAGACTGCAAATTATCCCAAGGTTAAAATCCCACAACAGAGGGATTTTCCTGATAAAAGCAGTTGTAAAAACAGAGAAGCAGGAAGGCCACATGTTTCTAGCCTCACACGGATGGTTATATCTGCAATATCCACAGGGAAAAAGGACCAGCAGGAACCTTCCTGTTTTCTTCCCTTTTATTTTTGCCCTTGCAATCCATTAGGGGAGCGAGCAGGCCACTCTTAAGGGATAACACTGAGGAAAGGGATTTCACAGAAGGCAGAAACACACCAGAAAAGGTTCAACGAAAAGGAACAGACAGCGAACGGCAGGCACCTGTTGAAACTGTTTCATATTAGGAAGTCACGACTTAAATATCGGCATTAAATAAAGGATGCAGGGAAAACTACTGCTATCTGTCAACAGATGTACATTGGTAGTACTTTTGATTGCACATACAATGAAATTTTATCCAAAAGGCAAGTTCCAAATGATGTCACTTAATATTGAACTTTTTCCTACGTCTATAGTAGTTTGACTTTGAAGAAAATTTCATATTTTCCTTTAAAACATCAAACTCTAATCTCATGAAGAGACGTCTTAGCTGATGAGGTGATGAGCACAGGTGACCTAGCTGCTCACGACCTCACAGTGAGTCCAGGGCTGAGGTAGGGCGAAGGCCTCCCCTTTGAGGCTCAGCTGGATGGTTCTGCCGCCAGCCGGGCACAAGTCAGCGCTTCATCCTTTTATATCAAGCACAAGGCTCAAGGAGGGGAGGGAAGCTGGAGGTGGACACAGCTGTCCACCTGCACACCTACTAGGCGACAGGCACTGTGTGTGTGTGTGTGTGTGTGTGTGTGTGCGTGTGTGCGTGTGCGTGCATACACGTACATGTACTCAGTCCTATCTGACTCTCTGACCCCATGGACTGTGGCCCGCCAGGCTCCTCTGTCCATGGGTTTCTCCAGGCAAGAACACTGCAGTGGGCTGCCATGCCCTTCTCCAGGGATCTTCCAGGCCCAAGGATTGAACCTGCATCTCTTGTGTCTCCTGCACTGTGCTCAGTGTTTTTTTCGCTGTGGAATACACAATCCCAGGAACTCGATAGTGAAAGAGACCCTGGCCTTCATCACCCCTCTAACCTCTTCCTGTTGGAAGCCGTGGAGATCCAAAATGATCAGTTCCTTGCTGGAGGCCCCAGGGGTAAAGGCAGAGGAACAGCAGCCCCATTCTCCCAACACTGAGCCTCTAGACAGCTGCTTAAAATCCAAAGAGCTGCTGAAAACACGAGCTTCAAAACCGTCTGCTCCCTCCTGGATCAGCGCTGACCTCAGCTGTCAAGGCTGTCAGTAAACTCATCTGTCCTCATCTGCCTTCTCTCCCGCAGCTCCCAGACACCCAGGTGTTAACCCAGATCCTTTCTCCAAATTCCATTCAGAGCCAGAATCCCCAGATGTCACAGCCTCTTCCACTTCCCTATCCACGTGTGTGCATGCTAAGTCCCTTCAGTCGTGTCCAACTCTTTGTTACCCCATGGACTGTGACCCACCAGGCTCCTCTGTCCATGGAGATTCTCCAGGCAACAATACTGCAGTGGGTTGCCATATCCTCCTCCAGGGGATCTTCCTGACCCAGGGATTGAACCTGTGTCTCCTATGGGTCCTGCACTGCAGGTGGATTCTTTGCCACTGAACCACTGGAGGAGCCCTAAATGTCCACACTAGATGCTTATTAAAAAATATACCCGAACCTCTGTAAATTTTATCTTCCTTCTGATTACAAGCTCTCTGAAGTCAGAGAGAGGTCATTTCCCCTTCTCTCAGCTCCTGGGGGTCTAGTATGGTGCTGGGCGGGGGGAGACCAAGAGGCATGGTTCTGGCTTGTAGAAGTCACCTAACCAAATCCAGCACCCAGGAGCTGAGGATGAGTCTTAGCTCTTTTTATAATGTCCACACACCTCACAAGGCACCTGACATTTGGCCCTCTTCAGAAACAAGAGCTGAATAAATGGACTTTTTTTTTTTTTTTAAGGGTGAAGGTAGAGAGGGAGACCTCAGACTGTTTGCTTGTGCTGTTTTAAAGTAGATACGATTTAGGAGATGATGGCATTTCTAGGAATCTGCCCGGCAATTAACGATTCAAATTGCTAAATGCTGCAGCTTCATCAAACCTCAGCTGCAGGAATTTAGACTAAAGAACACCTGCCTTCAAAGTGGTCCAAAGGGACAATTGCTGAAAGTCTCATCAGAAAGATTTTGTTTCACTGTTTCACTTTTAAGAGGGGTTTTAAAGACCTTAAGGAGTGTTTACTGAGCTTCAGCATAATAAGCTAATTGTTTGACTGAGGACTTAGCATATGTTACACTGTTGTTATTGTTTTAGTTCTTAAGTTGTATCAGACTTTGCAGCCCCTCGGACTGTAGCTAGCCAGGCTCCTCCAACCACGGCATTTCCAGGCAAGAATACTGGAACGGGCGGCCATCGCCTACTCCAGGGGATCTTCCTGACTCAGGGATCAAACCTGCACCTCCTGGCAGGCAGGTTCGTTACTACTGAGCCACAGAGGAAGCCCACCCATAGGTTACATACAGCCCTCTAATAAATGAACATGGCAGCTCTCTATTCTGGAAAGGTGTGGAACACTGTAGTCCAAGTTCGTGCCAAGGAGTCTGGACTGTGTCTTGCTGCTGACAGTGAGCCAGTTTTGGTTACGTGACATGGAAGGACTCCTATTTTAGCCAGCACTGTGCAGGATGGATTGGAGAGAGACAAGAGTTGGACAAGAGGGAGCTCAACCGGTTCTAAGATCAGGCTGTCAGAGCTCTCCAAAGCAGGGTGTGTACACCCCAGGCAAGGTGACCCGCTGGGGAGAAATTTTTAAAATCAGCACTGAGGCATAATTCACACTCTACCATACAAAGCTCCCATGTGAAATGTACAATTTAGAGCTCTTAAATATATTCCCAGGGCTGTGAAACCATTGCATTTAATTTTATGACATTTTAGTTCCCCTAAAAGGAACCTTCTGGAATGGAATCACGTGACAGGCTCTTGTGGTGGCTGGCTTTTGGCGTAGCATGGTTCCAAGGCTGGTCCACACCGGGGTGTCAGTGCTGCACTCTTTAGCGGCTGAATCAAGCCCCGTTGTGTGGCTATGTGATGTCTCATTCATCGGAGCACCAGCCGGTGCCCACGTCCACCTTAGGTTGTTAGGAACAACACTGCTGTGAACAGTCGTGTGGAAGTCTTTATGTGAGTGCACGTCTGCATTCTCTTGTTATCAGACTAGGAGCGCGACTGCTGTTAACCACATCTATGTTTAATCATCGGATAAGCCACCACAGTGTTTTACACTCCTAGCAGCGATATACGAGAGCTGCAGCTTCTCCGTAACCTCACCACTGCGTCACTTTTCATAAAAAATTAAAAAATGTACAGCCAGCCTAAAGGTAGCTCCGGATTCTGATTTGTGTTCCCCTGATGACTAATGCCGTTCAGCACTTCTTATGTTATACTGATAGCAGGACACGAAAGACATTTTATTAAAAAGATTCAATGCGTATATTGAAGGATACCTACTCAAATATTTAGTACTGACAAAGCAAAGGATCCAAAAAATCAGGACACCAGAGGTCAAGATGACCAGAGTCTGGACTGAGGGACACGGGTGTGGTAGAAAGATGTTCAGGAAGAAGGGGTGGCTGGACTGAGCGCGTGACCCCGAGTGGGTGGGCAGGCAGGGCTCTGGCCTGCGAGGGACATCCTCGGGGGTCTCCGCTCCTCCTGACCGCCGTGCAGGAGGGCACCGAGAGGGCGGGCGGGTCCGCCGGTGACCCTGGAGCTGGCGCTGGGCCATCGGCGGCTCCTCACCCAGCCCCCGACCTCGGGATGTGCCTGCTCCTCGCCTTCCCCACGCTAGGAGCTGCTCCAGGTTGTGGCCTTGAGACAGCAGGTGGTGCTGGGACCATCTGGACAATGACCGAATCCAGTCAAGGCTCCTCATAAACCTCAAGATCTGGAGGCAGGTGCAGGGCCGGCTTGTCTCTCGGCCACTCCAGACTCGTCAGTAAGCTCCCGTGCGCATTAAGCCCGCCCCGAGCAGCCCACGGTGGCTGCCCCTGCCTCTGGCCTCCCCGGGCCGTCTTCACGCAGGGCCGGTCTGTGAACCAACGCCGCCACCTCTCCCAGGCCTCGGCACGGCTGCCCCGCGGTCAAACCATGGGACGGATAACACGAGGCTGGAAGCAAACGCAGCATTCTCCTGTCTGCTCCGTGCCAACGCGAGGCCTGGACCTCCACAGGGACCACGGCTGGCCCTCCAGAGTCGCCTGTAATGGGATCATGGCTGGGGGTCAAAGAGGGAAACAGGACAAGGCAGTGGGGGAGACCACCCCCGCAGGAGGCGGGTCTCCAGGGGACAGCGGGAGGGGGGCAGGTGTGTGGCAGGGCGGGGTGGCTGGACACGGGGTGGGTCTTAGAAACACACACACTCCTGGGGACCCTGGCCCAGACCTGACGGATGGAGGAGTGGGCGGAGATGAGAAAGGTGCATTTTAGATAAGTCTCCTGGGAACTCCTATGTGCGTTAGTGTTTGAAAATGACTACTCGATGAGTGGAAAAGGAGGCCCGAAAGATCCTACAGACGGCCAGCCATGAAGCCCTAAGTCTGGAGCGCTGCACGGAAGGAGAAACAAAACTTAAAACATTTTCACACCAGTCTCTCCACCTGCGGCAGGAAGAGAAATGTGCTCTGGCAACACGGCCGCAAAAAAACAACTACAAGAAGGCGACTCCTCCCACACAGCAGAGCTGCTCGGAAAGAACCACGCCGCACTGAGAATCATCAGTTTCAGGAACGGTGGCTAATATGCTTTGGAGAAGGAACAAGAAGAAAATTGAAGAGATGCTTGCAAATGACAGGGTGATGAACAGTGTCTTTAAAAGCACCAAACAATCTTCTAATTGAATATTTCGTTTTTTCCTAATACTGGTTAACTTTTTTCTTTTCCCCCCAGCAAGGTTCTCACCCTGGTAATATGCCTATTTTGTAGACTGAAATTATCCAAGTGGTCCAGCGTGCTGGGGAGGGGCAGCAGGCTGTGGAGGAGGGAAAGATGGGTGGGCCGGAGCGGCGGCTGCAGACGGTGGGGGCCGCGGCCCCGAGGGGCGCTGGGCAGTGCCCGGAGCCAGTCCTGGTTGTCACAAAGCGGGGTGACACTGGCATCGAGTGGGCAGAGGCTGTGAATACTGCTCAGCACCTACGACCCACAACAACCCAGCACTCAGGGCCCAGGCTGGCAGGGCTGAGGCCGAGAACCTGCCTGGGGTGAAGGGGGAGCCTTGCCTTGAAGGCACGGAGGCCTGCAGGGGCATCCAGACACGCCTCCCGGGGTTGCGGAGGGTGACTGTGACTCAGCAAAGCGCAAGGTGCCCAGATGTCTGGAGCAGACGGTCTGCACACCAGAGCCCTCCCCCTCTCTAACCTGCTCTTGATTACGAGCTGGCTTCCACATATTTGCTTCTAATTCTCCTATTACTCTCAAGGGCAAGACACATTCTCCATAGGTAGTAAAAAAAAAAAACATGATGACCTGGGCAAAAAATGTACAGAGCTAGTGATAGAAAGAATCTTAAAAAACATTCTAGACAATCTCCTCGTTTTCCAGAAGGAAAACTGAGGCCCACAAAGTCTCAGCGACTCACTTGTCTGGGGGTGGGGTGGCATCATTGTATATATATATATTTTTAACAAAGAAATTAAATTCCTGAAAGGGTTTGGTCATCTGACGTGACACAGAGGATGCTTCTTGCTGGTCACTACTTGCTTGTTTAAAATTGTGAACTCACCATTTTGATCACGTTACATATGTATTTTTTACACTTCTGTGTTCAAAGTGAGGAAAAATATAAAAAGTGTTATGCATTTCATTTTAAATCCCAATGTAGGGCATTTGTTTAAAATAAGAGACTCTGCTATGACAAAGGTGGTGGGGTCTTGTGGTAAAAGTACACAGATGAATGAACACACTCATTTTCACATATAAGCGACTAACCAATGTATGTACATAGTCACTTTAGCCGTGTCTGATTCTTTGAGACGCCATGGACTGTAGCCCACCAGGCTCCTCAGTCCATGGGATTCTCCAGGCAAGAATACTGCAGTAGGTTGCCATGCCCTCCTCTAGGGGAAGATCCCCTAGAGGGAACAGGTACCCACTCCAGTATTCTTGCCTGGAGAATCTCCATGGATAGAGGAGCCTGGCGGGCTACAGTCCATGGGGTTGCAAAGCGTCAGACATGACTGAGTGACTTTCACTCACTCATTCATATTTTCCAAGTAGAAAATAAACAGAAACGTAGGTTCCACAGTGAGAAAAGAGCAGGGAAAAGCTCACATGTTGCTCTAAAGTTACTGATGTTCCTCTTTAACTTCACATCAGCTTTTACCCCAGATCTTTTACAGGAGTAATGGTGAGAAAGACCAATCTATTGAAAAATACCAACTGGAAAACTCCTAGTGAAATTAATAAAATAAAACTCAAGTTTTGAAAGCATTTTTGCCTCAAGTTGTTCAACTATTTTTCTCTCCTCTAACCTTGTGTAATATAATAATATAAAGAAAGCTGAGTGCCAAAGAATCGATGCTTTTGAACTGTGGTGTTAGAGAAGACTCTTGAGAGTCCCAGGACTGCAAGGAGATCCAACCAGTCCATCTTAAAGGATATCAGTCCTGAATATTCATTGGAAGGACTGATGCTGAAGCTGAAATTCCAATACTTTGGCCACCTGATGCGAAGAGCTGACTCACCTGAAAAGACCCTGATGCTGGGAAAGATTGAAGGTGGGAAGAGAAGGGGATAACAGAGGATGAGATGGTTTGATGGCATCACCGACTCAACAGACATGAGTCTGAGTAAGCTCCAGGAATGGTGATGGACAGGGAGGCCTGGCATGCTGCAGTCCACGGGGTTGCAAAGAGTCGGACACGACTGAGAGACTGAATTGAACTGAACCTTGTGAAACGTGGCTTACTGTTTATGTTAAGTACCCAGAATTAAAGTGGGGAAATGCATTTGGTTTGAGAGCTCATATTTTAGTTGGGTGGATGAAGAAGTCTGGCCACTAAGCAGTAAAGCCTTTCTTTTCTCTTAGGATATTTATTATCCCTGAACATTAAATGCCATTTTGCCTTGTAAAGTGAGCTGTTTGGTCCTTCCTATTCCTAACAGTTTTTTTGGTAGTTATTCCATGAACTAGACAGCAATAGCAGTGCTTACGGGGGGAGCATCAGCCAAACCATGTCAGTGATAATGATGAACTCACAGAAACGAAAGTCTCCTGAAACCACGTCTCCTCTGCCCTCTGCACCAGCCTGCCTCTGCGCACTTGGGCAGGACCCCCACGCGTCCCTCCTCCACGTCCTTACTGCCTTCACCCCCCGAGGGCGCCCACCGGGACTCCTCCAGCCGGAGCCCCTGACGCTGCTCTCGCGGCAGGGGCCAGCCACCTCCTGCCACTCCACCGGAGATCTTTTTTTCCTGTTTGTACCTGATTTTTCCCCCTTTCTCGTGGCCTAACATTTTCCCTGTGCTTTTCTTGACTAACTGAAAAACTATTGTTCCTCAAGTATCTGTTTGGCTCTGCTTCTGAGCACTCCTTGCAACATCTGGAGGTAAAAAGAGAGAAAGGACACGGGGAAGGACTCTGGAAAGAAGTGTCAAGAGGGAAGCAGGAGATGCGGGGGAAGCCCAAGCCAGAGGGGAGAGCACAGTGCCCAGAGCCCACGCCCAAGGACAGCCGTGCTTCTCACTGCAGGGAGCAAACGGGACCATCAGGAGGTCCCAAACCCTCCTACTTCCGTCCATCTCCTCCTTCACTAACTCGTTTTTCCTCTTTCTATTGAGAGCACCTTTTTCTTATATTAGTTTCCATCTCTGATACTTTCTTCCTATTATATAAAGAAAAAATTTTGAAGCACTGATTTGATACATTAATTCCCGGCTTACACTACTTTCCTAAGGACGCTGGGGACTGGTGAGGCATCCCAGATCCTCCACGTGACCAAGTGAGACCTTTCACCATTTGGCCTCTGCTCGGCACCAGTCGCAGAGGCTTCCCTGGCGGCTCAGCAGGTGAAAGAATCTGCCTGCAGTGCAGGAGACACGCAAAAGGTGGGGGTTTATACAGAGTGAAGTCAGTCAGAAAGAAAAACCCCAATACAGCATACTAACGCATATATGCGGAATTTAGAAAGATGGTAATGATGACCCTATATGCGAGATAGCAAAAGACACAGATGTAAAGAACAGACTTTGGACTCTGTGGGAAAAGGCGAGGGTGGGATGGTTTGAGAGAATAGCATTGAAACGTGTATTATCATATGTGAAACAGATCGCCAGTCCAGGTTTGATGCATGAGACAGGGTGCTCAGGGCTGGGGCACTGGGGTGACCCTGAGGGA
>SJYC01116419.1:0-26644 GCA_006408675.1 Madoqua kirkii
ATATAATCAATCTGATTTCAGTGTTGACCATCCAGTGATTTCCATGTGTAGAGTCTTCTCTTGTTAACAATGGGGAAAAATTTAGGGGGAGGCACAGTGCATTTGCTCATGTGTAACATTCAACCTTCAATGCAAATTCCCAAACTCACCAGACTACTTGGACCAGCTAAGGCTATGAACATCAAAGTGATTGATGGCAGGGTAAAGAATCTTCCTGCAGTACAGGAGATGCAGAAAACCTGGGGTTAGATTCCTGGGTTGGGAAGATCCCCTAGAGGAGGAAATGGCAACCCACTCCAGTTTTCTTGCCTGAAAGATCATGGACAGAGGGCTACAGTCCATGGGATCACATAGAGTCGGACACGACTGAGCACACACATGCAAGCAAGGGATTGACGATAGACTTCTCTGTGTGGAGGGGCTGACATGCTATACAGGAAAAGAAATGACCATAAACCACAGCATTAATGCCCAAAGAACAAGGGCGTCTATGTTGCGGATGTTTCCGTGGGAAATAAGCAAGGAAGACCAGGTTCCTACAGTGGTCTTCATGGTCTTCGTAGGTGGGTTATAAGTAAACTTGACCTCCCCCACCCCATCCCCACAAAAAAAAAGAGTACAGACTTAAAACACCTAAGGAGGAGGTGAAGGGCCTTACAGAACAGGTTAAGGTACAATACCAAGTGAAGACATGCATCCTATGTTAAACGATTAATTTGAGTAAAACAAAGATTTCATAGAGAAAAAGTGGAGTCATGGGTGAAAAAATACATGGAGATCTGCTCAGAAAGGACCTTGAACCCCACGGCCAGGCATCGGATATGTTTGTGAGGTAAAGTGAGAAGCAGTGTATGCTCAGGTCTTGTTTTATGCTGTCTATTATATTGTAAACCAGAGCTGACTGTTTCTTATTATTAATTTGTAAATATACCCAGAGGCTCTTAAAGCCACGGGAACATCCAATTAAATTAAAAAGCTTTGACCTCTTTGGATGAGAGGCTCTATATAAATCCAAGGTATTGATATTCTTATTATGGCGGATAAATGAAATGTGTGAGTGAGGCTAGCTCAGCAGCAGAATGGTTTCCCTGAGATTCATAAAAAAAAGTAATAATAATGCCAGACCTGAGTCTGTGCAGGACACCCCGCACAGATCCAAGGGATTTTAAAAAAACAGGGTCTCATAATATCAGCCATGTGGGCAGAACTCTGAAAAAGGAGCTATTTCATGCCCCCATCAACACTGCCTGCTCACCTAAGATATTAAAAAAAAACTGCTTTAGGCATGGCTAAGTAAATCAAGGCAGAGCACATAGATTATAAACTGAAGGCAAAAGTCAATGATGCTTTCAGCATGAAAGAAGGAACTATTTTATTTATACAGGACTGGAATTTTATATCAGCTTTTTCAATTACTTTGGTTTAAATAAATCTTACATAAATATAAGCTTAGATTAAGATATACACATGTTGTATTCTGTTTGATGGAAAAGAGTATAAGTAGATCACAGTAGGCCGTGTCTCTCCCTGGTTGATTTTGTTTTTCACATTCTCCATACCTGGTTGAGCCTGTGTTGTCTGATTCGGAATTGTGGCTTAATTCAAGTTGCATTTAAGTTTCTGACTGTTTTAGGAAATTGACCAAAAATGATATTTTTAAAATGTAACTTGACTTTTTATATTCTATTTAATTATTTTGGTCACTCCATGGGGGCATACAGGGTCTTAGTTCTCCAAGAAGGGTAGAAGTTGCGCCCCCCTGTAGTGGAAGGTTGGAGTCTTAACCACTGAACCACCAGGGAAGTCCTAGTATTTTCAATTATAAGGACAGCCTTGTTGAAAGAGTGACCTTTGTTTAAAGCAGCAACTGCCCACCAGCTTCTCTCTAGATTCCATCAATCAAGAAGCACCAAATGCATTGTTGCAGGCACCATGTGAGCAGATACCTTTGGCTGGGTGTCCCCTGAAGATTTCCAGTCAACACCATCAGCTGAACTTATTTTTCCTACCTCCTTTCCATCTTTGTTTGCTTCTTCTTCTGTGTTTCCTGTTTCAATAAATGGCTCAAAAAAACTCTTGGCTGAAAAGATGACCTGCTACAGAACAGGAAAAAAATATTTGCAAATTTTATATATCTGACAGGAGCTTAGTATCCAGAAAATATAAAAAGCTTTTATTGCTCAGCAACAAAAAGGCAAATAATCCAATGTTTTTAATGAGCAAAGTATCTGAATAGACGTTTTTCCAAAGGAGATATACAAATGGCCAACTCTCCCAGGAAAAGATGCTCAACAAAATTAGTCATTAAGGAAATGCAAACAAAGACACCATGAGATACCACTTCACAACCACTAGGGTGGCTATAATTTAAAATTTTTTTAAACAGGAAAATCAGAAGTCTTGGCAGGTGTGTGGAGGAACAGAACCCTAGTGAGAATGGAACCTGTGAGAATATCCAACGGTGCAGCTGCCTGATGCAACAGTTTGGTGGTTCCTCCAAAATTTAAATATAAAACTTTTAAATGCTCTGGACCTAAAGAGGGCCACATACCCTGTGAATCTATTGAATGGCACCAAACTGTACACATTAAAATGGTTAATCTACTATTATAAATGTTACCCAAAAAGATATCTATATCTAGCCTAGAGAAAGAGGAGGGAGACACATCACCGTAGAATCCTTTAAGTCTTTTTTCATCTGGTTGCCAAGTTCTATCAATTTGACCTGCACAATGTTTCTTAAATGTGTCCCCTTCTCAGCATTCCCACTCCCACTCCTTGATTAGGCCTTTATCATCTCTCCTGTCAACTGTTTCGATAGCTTCCCACTTGCTCCCCACTCTTACATCACCTCCATTCCAATCTACTTACCACACTAGTCAAAATCTGTCAGTTTAGATTCATTGTACACAGCATTTGTGACCCTTACTGATATTAAACAGTTCTAAGAGGTTTTGTTTAACAAATGACTTATTCATCAAACTTTGCACTATGGATTAAAAAATTTTATTATGCACTATATCAAATAATTATATTATGCACCATATCAAATCTATCACTCTATGAGTAGAAATTGAGGCTTTGTGTCATTTTCATCTGTTGTTATTTCTTCAAATAAACCTCTCCTCTAAACAAACAAAAAAGGCAGGAATCTGATCCTTCTATTCCCACATGAAAAACCTCTAAGGTCTCCCATTGTCCAAAACATGATTCTTCATATTGTTTACTAGAGATCCAGTTCTAAAGTGTCTTTCCATCTTCCTTGTCAATCACTCCCCGTTGTACCCAACTCTCTAGCCATGACCCAAATATGCCAGAACCACCAGGCAGCTCCTACCAGGTATTCTTAAATTTCTCTTTTTCCTACCTATTTGTACTCAGCCTAAAATGTCTTGGAGCCTAGATACAACATCTGTGAAAATGTGGTTACCCAGCTTCAGGTTTGTCGAGATACTCAGTGACTCAAGTGGTAAAGAATCTGCTTGCAATGCAGAAGACTGTGTTTGATCCCTAGGTCAGAAAGATCCCCTGGAGAAGGGAATGGCTACCCACTCCAGTATTCTTGCCTGGAGAATCCCATGGACAGAGGAGCCTGATGGACTACAGTCCATGGGGTTACAAAGAGTCAGACACAACTGAGTAACTCACACTTTCACACTTTGAAAGATAGTAAGACGTACTTGCAAGGAAGCTCAGCCTACAGTTATTTTTAAGAAAAAAAAATGTTTTCCAATTCACCTGGTTAAAATTCTGCTTATTTTTTTAGATTTGTGCAATAACTTTATTATTGACTTTATCTGAAAAATCTTGATAGAAAATTGTGGTTTGGTTTATCAACTCTCAGCAGGCTGTTCCTGAGCGCTAAGGAAGCTTCCCTTCTTCTGAACTACTCAATCTTTCTTCTGGACAGGTGACATTTTGGAAATGCTCTACCTCTTTTTTAAACATTTTTTCTTAGGCTTCTTCTCATCCACTGGATTCTCTCATATTGCAGGATGAGCTTTCTTATGCTTTTCCTCCATCATGTCTACAGTTACATTGTTCTCTACGTATTGAGAGAACTGTTTCTTATAAGCATCCTCATCTTCTTCATCCAAGTAACACATATAATTTGCAGTATTCTGCCCCATGATGTGTTTTTGGTGTCCCCCAGCATTGAATTCTTTGCTTTCTGAATCATAACCAGGGAACCACATGGTACTATGAGGGATAGACAAGCCTCCATCGACAGCCCCCTTTTGGGCCGCCAAAACTTTTTTTCCAGTAGTAGTCCTGGAAAACCAGTCAACCCTAAAGGAGATCAACCCTGAATATTCATTGGAAGGACTGATGCTGAAGCTGAAGCTCTAATAGTTTGGCCACCTGATGTGAAGAGTCAACTCTTTGGAAAAGACACTGATGCGGGGAAAGACTGAGAGCAGAAGGAGAAGGGGGTAGCAGAGAATCAGCTGGTTAGATAGTATCACCAACTCAAGAGACATGAATTTGAGCAATCTCTGGGAGATAGTGGAGGTCAGGGAAGCCTGGTGTGCTGCAGTCCATGGGGCTGCAAAGAGTCAAACATGACTTAGCAACTGAACAACAGCAATCCTGGCAAGCTCTGCATCCAAATAACATGTGAGGACACCAGACTGACCATCAATGTTTCCCACATTGTATTCATCTCTAGCCACCTCAACATGGCCTTCATAAATTTTGTCCACACCAAACCTATTAAGAAGCCTGCTGGCCAGCAGCAAGCCACTACAATATGCTGTGGCATCATTTGTCAGGTCAGCCTTCACACCACACTTTGGGAGTTCGTGAGCATAAACTGCACAAGCTGTCATATCTCCTTCTATACGGGCGTAAGCAATCTGACAAATGATATCCCTGTTGGTTACATGAGCTATCATTCTATATTTGGGTGTATGGTACTTATTTTTATCTTGGATTACCAATTGTTTCTGAGCAGAGCAGTCAGTTTTGCTCTCTCTCCATCTTCTGAATTTAACTTGGTACCTCTTGAAGTAGGGCTTTGTAGGTGGGTCAGTGGTAAAGAATCTGCCTGCCAATGCAGGAGATGTGGGTTCCATCCCTGGGTTGGGAAGATTCCCTGGAGAAGGAAATGGCAGCCCACTCCAGTATTCTTACCTGGAAAATCCCATGAACAGAGGAGCCCGGCAGGCTACAGTCCATGTGGTTGTAAGGAGTTGGACCCAACTGAGTGACTCAGCACACTCTTGGTGGTGGTGGTGGTTTAGTCGCTAAGTCGCGTTCGACTCTTGCGACCCCATAGACTGTAGCCTGCCAGGCTTCTCTGTCTGTGGGATTTTCCAGGCAAGAATTCTGGAGTGGGTTGCTATTTCCATCTCCAGGGGATCTTCCTGACCCGGGAACTGAACCCAGGTCTCCAGGCAGATTCTTTACCAACTGAGCTATGAGGGAAGCCCAAGCACAGTCTTGAAGTAGGTCTTATGCTTGACAACCTTGATAAACCCAGTTCTGCAAGTCAGAGCACCACGTCCATGGCGCGCCATGGAGCTGCAGAGTTAGCACAGCTCTGGGGGTAGGGTGGGGGTCAGTTCAGTTCAATTCAGTCACTCAGTTGTGTCCGACTCTTCGTGACCCCATGAATCGCAGCACGCCAGGCCTCCCTGTCCATCACCAACTCCCGGAGTTCACCCAAACTCATGTCCATCTAGTCCATGATGCCATCCTGCCATCTTTAGGTATATTTACGTCGGGGCATTTCCACACCTGCATGCACGACATCCTGCCCATGTCTCACCACTGATCTAAAATGACATATAAAATCATTCACTCTTCTTGGGATGAATTAATCCCTGGCAAAACTTCACTGGAGAGGAACATTTTCAACAGCACTCGCCATGGCAACAAAAGGCCCGGGAACCCATGATCATCAAGGAGTAAGACTGTGACTACCGCCCGCGGATACAGGGCAAACAAAGCAAACTCAGTCCACAGCAAGTGCTCATTAAACGCCCTGCTTTCTAGTTGATGCCGAGACTAGGCTAGTCAGAAATTAATTTAAAAATTAACTCATCTCTTCTAATCACATAGCTTGATTTTAAAATGCAGCTGAGGGATAAACTGATAGAGGGAATATAAAGAGGTATATACACCCACTTTGGAAAGTAATTTGGACACTTTTTTTTTTTTTTACAAAATTAACTATAAATTTTTTATCAGCAATTCTACTCCTAGGTATATATTTACTCAAGGGAAATAAAGACATATTGGCACTAAGAGATTGGTATGTGGACTATTCACCGGAGCATTATTTATAAGCGTCAAAAAGGAGAAACACTCTTGTCCATCGATTGGTGAAGGAATGGACACAGTGAAGTCTGTATCCTTACAGAGCGTCGCCACCCAGCAGCAGAGGCATGGAGAGCCAAGACAGGCTTCAGTGTGGACAACCCCAGACCTTTACGCGGAGCAACAGGAAAGGCCACATACTCTATGCGTGCAGGGATATGGAAAATCCAGAGAAAAGCAGACAAAGAGGAGGCCAGTGGTGTCCGGGCTAGGGGTAAGAAGGCAGAGGGGCTCAGCCTCTGCAGGGTGATGGAAGTGTTCTAAAGCTGGACAGAGTTTCACGATTCTGCAAACTTACTGAACGTCACTGTGAACTTAGAAGTATGTGAGGTGTACCTCGATAGGACATAAAAATACCCACCTGAGAGGACGTGGAAATCTCCCAAGGTCAGTGTCACACTGAACTTGTATGCCATGTTGGCAGAGCCTGGCACTGCCAATGCTTGTGAACTCGGAAACGAATGAAAGAAACAGATCCAAACTGGGTGAGATGCCCTCTGACTACACAGTCAGTACAAAGCTGGCAGACAGCACACCAGGGGTCTCCCTCACCGTGCCCCATGGCTCTTTCACTGGACTCAGCTCTGCATCAGTTATATTTGGAGTAATCAGATCTCCTGAGTTATCATATCCGGCACTTCCAGACATTTAAAAACAATAATGCTGGGGAACAGAATACTTTGAGGGACTTTTATGACTAATAGCCGTAATCATGCATCTGGCTGTGGCTCCCTTGGGTGTTAACTGTCTTACTCCCACACTAAAGATATCCTGGGTAACTTGGGTTTCCTTACAACTTCCTCCTCACCGGATGTCAGCAGTTTTACACCTTTGCAAGCTCAGCATCTACAGATCGCCAGAGAACCTGTTCTTATTCTCATCCCCCTTTCTCATCTTCCACTGTTTTCATCAACAAGCACTCAGACACCCGTGTTTACTCTCTTGACGTCAAATGTCACACCAGTGCCAACTGCGGCCCCCTGGCAGGGCTGGGTTGAGAGTGGTTCTGAAGTCAAGCTCAGGCTGTAAAGGGCACGCTGTGCATAATTAACAGCGCCTGCCACGGACACCGATGCGACGTGTGCGACTGAACTGCCTGTTGTAGGGGCTCAGTTCCCAAAATCCCAAGTTTCTCACTTCATAAATCCAGAATTCCCCACATGGAGTGTCCCATCCCTCATCTGAAGGCTGTCACGGGCTCCTTATTACACAGGCAATCCACCCTGCTTTCCGTGCCCACAGTGTGATTTTATCTTTTCCTTCCAGTTTAATCACAGACTCTTAGAGCTCAGAAGGAGAGAGGAGAGAGAGAGAAGGAAACGGGATCCACACTTACTGCACAGCCCCTATGTGGCAGGCAGTGCGTCGTGGCTCTTTGCATATCTGATCTCCTTTGCTTCTCACCGGACCCCTGTGACATGTGCGCTAGGGACAAGCTGAGGTTCACAGAGGTTAAACTGTGGCCGTGACGAAGACTCAGGCCACGGTCGGCCATCTGAGTCCCGGCCTGCTGCGCTCACCTCGTGACGGCACTTGCGCTAAAGCCCCGGTTTCCGTTATGAGGGTGTTACATCCAGAGCTGGTAAGGGGTTGACGGGGCCACAGGGCGACTCCACGGGAACTGAAAGTGTGCCCCAGGGTTTCCATCTCTTAGTCTGGTTTCCTTAGACTGCTGTCTCTCTACTGTAGCCGCTTAATGACTCTTACTCAGCAAGCGTGCCCTGTAGATCCCGATCCTCTTTCCTGGTGTAAAGTGGTGCTCTGCAAACTAAAAATCTAAGCCAAGCCAACCAATGAAACCTACTGGGCTTGAAAAAGCAAGACCCTCCAATCAGCTGTCTTCAGCTTGAGCACGTTGGGCTTCTTCTCGTAGTCAGTGGCCTGGGACGCCAGCGCGTGGTGCACGCTCACGGCGTTTTTCAGGTCCTCCTCCGACAGGGCCTTCTCTGGCTTATATTCATCCTGTGGGCAGATACGAAGAAAGCAAAGACACATTCAGACTTCATCTTCTCTTCTCTTTTTAAAACCTATTAACTGCAAGAAAAAGTTCGGACAATCCATGAAGGCGCATGAAAAAACTGAAGTGAATGGTGGGTAAAAACAACTCCATGCTACTTCATTAATGTCACCAAACTTTTCTTTGAAAAGTATTAAAAATAATCTGAATTTTTTAAAAAAGTCTTCTCAGAATGAGAAAATACACATTTACCAAAGGCTCACTTTTGCAAAAGCTGATATATAATAATTAAAGAGCTAAGGAAGGTCAAAGATAAAATATCTATCATACACGTTTTACAGTGATTTGAAATGAAGGGAGGTCTCATAGGGCGATTTGGTTTCAGAAACTAATGGACACCCATTGGCAGAAGTGAACTGATGGTGGAAATCGGGCCACTGTGTCTGCTCTAAAGACTCCACACTTTCCTGCTATTTTCTTTTGAGGCTAATAATATGAAGAAAAAAATGAACGATAAAATGAAATAATTTCTCCAGCTGTACTCTGAAAAAAAAAGAGGAAAAATCAGCTTAATCTTAAGTCAGGAGAAAGATTAGTTCTATTGTCATAAATTTGAAAAATGAGTAAAATTATATTAAAAAGGAGGGTGTAATGGATAGATGGAATTTTATCTTTGAGCATGATCCAGACACAATTCATAGAATTTACAAAGGTTTTTTTGTATAGCTTCCACCTAAACATAACTAAAAAAAAAGCCCAACTAGTAGAAAAATGGGATGTTATTATTGCACTATTATTACTATATCTAGTCATTTCTGTGGGTCCATAAGAATAAAAAAGACCTGAAAACCAATGTAAGTATAAGTATAGTAGACATTACAAACTGTTACAGGAGGTATTTTTTACTATTAAGTTCCTCTCTCCTCTTCACATATTTTATAATATCAAACATGATGCTATAAACTTGCACTTCCTCTATAAAGAACATATACTCCTCACTTTCTAATTAGTAGCAAAAGCCTTTTGGTAGTAAAAGGAAGATACAGTCTATTCTATTATCACAGTTTCATTTTACAGATTTTCAAAAAAATAATTATACTCTCCCATATCTCTTCCTCCCTTCCCCGAGGCCCCAGCACAAATCACGCTTTTCAGGGGTACTCTTGCCATCAGTTCAAAGTGAGTCAGAAAGAAACAGCAGCTGCTGATCTCAGTAACAATGTCAAAGCCAAGGTGAGGAAACCTAAGACACTCAGTACATACCAACAGCAACATAAAAATCACACAGTTTATAATACTAAAGGGTAAAATGACTACTTTAAGACTGCTACAACTCTATTAAGCCTTGACGATTAAGAACTGACATCAACAGTAATTGCAGCCACTGCCAACGGTCAAGGCTTTCCCATCCACAGTAACCTCTGCTCCATTCTGCCAAGCGTCTCCTATTCTCTTCAGTACGCCTGTCCCACCCCAGCGGAGGTTAAGAGCACAGGCAGGTGCCTGGAGCCAGACCCATCTCTTCCACATTTCCATGATCTTAATTAATTCACTCATTAAGTCCATTTTCTTTGAGAAGGAGTGATGTCTTCTTCATAGAGCCTGTAGGATAAAATTCCATGAGATCCTATTTTTTAAACTTTAAATAATGTTCAAAGAGGATAGTAAGCACTTAGATGTTACTTGATATAGTTTCTAATAATAATTTTTAGTAGCATATAGCTTGAACTTGTATTTTATAAGGACAAACTTGTGAGTATCAAACTTTCTGCTTACATATACGTAAACACACATTCGTAACCACCTTTGTCGTCTTTCCTCCTTACACAGAGGAATCGTGCTTAGGGTTGATCCTGTACTCCAGATCAAACTCCACCAACCCCTCCTAGGATCTTATTTCCCTGGTTATTATCTTTCCACTATATGTTAAACCCTTGTCTGTCTATAGGCTTCCCCCTCACAGCCTATAAACACCCTCACGGTCTCTCATATTTGTAAGATAATAGTCCCTCCTGAGTATCACTTCCACCTCTAGCCGGCACCTATCTTTTTCCTTTATATACAACTAGTCAGGAGTCCACATGAACTATTTTTATACATTAATTTCCAGTTTACCCTTTAACCCACTGGAGCCTGGAGTCCGTTTCTACCCTTCACTGAATCTGCTTTAGCAAAGGTCAGAAATGACCTCCCGACTGCCAAGTTTTACAGATTGTTCAGTTTTCCTCTCACAGCAACCAAGGAAGTCAGCAATTCTCCTGAAATTCTCCTCGGCTTCCCCTCCCTCTTCCCTCCCGTGCCTCTTCTCCACGCTGACCATGGCTCTGGCACCTCCTCGTCCATCTGTACACCAGGCGTCAGTTCTGCAGTCTGCCTTTGTCCGTTCTCGTCCTGGAGGTGCCCCCTGGAATGACAACTGCCCGTGACCCTGGAACATCGCATGGCGGGGGGAGCTGAAAATCCATACAAGACATATCGCCTGCCTCCCGTTTATGCAGTTCCTTCCCATCTTCCACTCCTCTGTGTCCACGGTTCCACATTAGCCAATTCAATCTCCCGTGAATCACTCGATATGCAGTGCTCACGGCTGAAAAATCCGCCAACAATTGAACCTGTGCAGCTCAAGCTTGCGGTGTCCAGGGTTAAACTCTCCTCTTACCAGTGTAGGTCCTATCTATATCACAATGCCTGACATACTGCTGCAGGTGAATAGGAAAAGAGAGACCAACCCTTAGTCATTAGCACTGGGTGACTTGGACCTTTGGAGCAACTATACTTATTCCTGGGGCATATTCTCTCTGACCTCATTCTTCAAGCTTAAAACCAAGCTTAAAGGATGATGTTCCTGGAACACTCTAAAAGTGCTAAGAGTTTTAAGATGAACATTTATTCCAGCTCTAAGTAGAAGCGAACAGGAATTATCAGCTTGGGAGACCTGCACCATGGTTTCAGACGAGGACTCTATTCTCAGGCAGTTTCCTAAACCCTAAGGTATCTGATATTGGAAGGAAAATACTGCACAGGACAGAAACGGAAGATACGATCTATTTAACTAGGATGAAACCTAAGTCTAGGAATTTTAATTCCAACATGGGCTTCTGCTCTTTTAGTTAATAGTAATATCATTTTATCATTTTTCAAAAAGGGAAAAATACAAACAAAACATGTTTGGAATTCTGAATTCCTACTAGAAAATGTAGCTCCAAGTCCATACAAAATGAAAACTGAGGGTAGACTGGAAAAGTTAGAGCTGACAACTGAATAAAAAGAAGAGACTTTATTCTGCAGAGGTCGTTCTGACATCTTTATTTTTCACTGCTTAAAGTTGAAGATGGTGTCTAATGATGGTATTGGGAAAGAAGAAATAAAGGGTAAATTATCGTAATCAAACCATTTCAAACCTAAGACTCTTCGCTATGCAAACTAAATGAGAAAAGAGAGCAAGATAAATTCAATCAAGAAATTTTCTATAAAAAAATAAAATGCTCTACGACACCTAATAATTACTAGCTATTTTCTCAAACAAATGAAGGGTGAAAATGATGCCTAAAAACACATTACTCTCCTCTGTGTTCACTGAAATCTACGTCTTTTATCCAGGATGACTCACTGGAGCTCTCTACCACCCTAATGAGCACCAAGCATGTGATTTCACAATGCTGTTTATTTAAAATGCACTTAAAGCAGGAAATGAAAAGCTTTCTCCTTTTTCTTAAGAAGCTTGTTAATTAATGTCATGTGAAGTTGGATCATAACACACTAACGCAGAGATCATCTACACATGTGCAAACAATAGGTTGGCGTCAAGTTTGAGAATCTGTACCCTCAGGTAAGAATAAAGTCCAACTTGGAAAGTGACCCAATGTCAACTGATACTCACCGATGTCAATTTAAAAATGCTCAGATTCCAGTTTACAGAGTACAAGGCACAAGTGCTCTACCTCATCAAAACAATTTAAAATAAAGTTGAAATAGTCTTGATTTCCACTGAGAGAATATAGTTGTGAGAGAAGTGAAGATGTTCTTGAGAGCCTATGAGGATGTAATAAAAACGTCCGTAGCTAAACTGGACCCTAAGGTGTGTATTAACTCTTGATTTTTAAAAAGGCATTAAAAACATTTTTCATAATTTGATGATTATCTTTTCAAAAAATTCTGTGTATTTCTGGTTAGATGTCATTCTAAAAATTATTCAGCTTCATTTTTCTTTTACCAGAGAGCACTCTATGTTCCCACAAATCTGGGAGGAAGGCGTAACAGGAAATCAGACGAAGGCATGTTTTAGTCCATCACTCAGATAATCAGATATCTGAAAGTCACTTCTTCATAGAATGTTAAGACTGAAAGGAGCTTCAAGGATCATTTCAACTAATTTTTTCATGTTAGATAAGCGATTTTAAAGTCAGGAAAATGTCTTCTATTTCTGTAAGGAGAATTAGGAAATAAGCAACATAAAGTCAAAGGATTATATTCGTTCATAGTAGCTTGTCCGGTCACGGTGGACACTGTGCCGTCTCCACACTGTGCCGATGAGGACACGTGGGCCCTAGCACAGGACTGGGCCTGTTTGCACGGGACACGAGGAGGGGGCACTCACAGGCCTGGTGGGGCTGGAAGCGCTTGGGATGCCTTCTCAGTCAGGCCTCTGATGTCAGGGACACACAGGACACCTCTAGGACAAATCTGGCGAGTGAACCAGGAAGTTAGGATCCACCTTTTAATGATCACACAATTGAACTGGAAGAGTTAGAGAGACGGTTAAGCACGAGTCGCCCTTTGGAAGGGCTTCCTAAGTGGCTCAGAGGTTAAGAATCTGCCTGCAATGCAGGAGATGCAGTTTCGATCCCTGGGTCAGGAAGATTCCCTGGAGAAAATAATGGCAACACACTCTGGTATTCTTGCCTGGGAAATCCCTTGGACAGAAGAGCATGGTGGGATACAGTCCATGGGATCACAAAAGAGTTGGACAAGACTTGGAGGCTAAACAACAACGGCCCCTTGAAAAAGCATATAGGATTCTGTGACTCAGTATCTGAAGAAACTTGAAAGGTCTTAACATTTTTAAAAAGAAAAAACATCTCAGTACCTTCCTTACTCCTTGAAAGTGAAAGTCACTCAGTCATGTCTGACTCTGTGACCCCATGGACTATCCAGTTCATGGAATTCTCCAGGCCAGAATACTGGAGTGGGTAGCCTTTCCCTTCTCCGGGGGATCTTCTCAATCCAGCGATTGAACCCAGGTCTCTGCATTCCAGGCAGATTCTTTACCAGCTGAGCCACCAGGGAAACCCAAGAATACTGGAGTGGGTAGCCTATCCCTTCTCCAGCAGATCTTCCCAACCGAGGGATCAAACTGGGGTCTCCTGCATTGCAGGTGAATTCTTTACCACCTGAGCTACCAGGGAAACCCATCCTTACTCCTTGAATATTTCTAACTAACACAGTGACCAGGATTTCCTCTGGGTTCCTGGGAAAGGCTGACTTGGCACTGTCTGTGGCTGTGTGCCCATCATCACCCACCCACTACCCCTCAGTGCAGAGCCCTGGAAAGCACGTTAGTGTTGAATACGTGTTTCCTGCTACGACTTTCACATGACTGGTGTGGGTATAATATTTACTGCAAGGAAGGGAGGGAGGAGGGGAGGGAGACAGGGAGAGAAAGGCACTGCCTAGGCCCCCAGGGAGCACACAGGAGGAGAGGTTTGCGTTCTGGACACGTCTCACACTCGAGTGGCTTGGAAAAGGGCACAGTCAACTGAAAGGATAAACTTGTTTCTGTTTGCCAGATCCTCTGAACGTGTTTTTCAACAAACCTTCAGAGCACAGCCTGTGTGCCCTGAACTCCAAATACCATGTGTTTCCAGTTGCAATGCCTTTTTATGAATTGATAGTCCTAAAAAATTCTGCTTATGTTTGAAACAGGCCTTATATGATGGTCACATTGCTCTGCTGAAATGGGTCATTCATCCAACTTATAACTAACATCAGATATGATTATGTAACACCTCAAAACCTAGCGAACTTCTGTTTCCTGCACTTTCCACTGTTTCAGAGAATGCAAGAGGGGCCCAAATACCCCTGCAGGGTATGAGAGGGCACAGAACCAGCGGTTTCGCCAAAACAATAAATAAAAGTGCCCTGGGCACACAGGAAAGCTTTTTGCTCTCGGGGTCCCGGCCAGGTCGGCCAGCTCCCGGCACCTGGCGGCAGCTGGGGGCCTGGTCCGCAGGGTCTCCTTATGCCTGGCCCAGGCCCACTCTGCACTTCAGACACTGCAGCAAACAACTCCCTTCGCTTAAATGCAGTTGGAACTGATCTCTCTCTCAAGATATGCAAGGAAACAATGGAAGACTGCATCAGGAACAGACGGTTCCCCGTGAACCAAGACAGGAGACTAAACTTTTAGTTAACCAACAGTTTTTTTACATCTGAAAGATATGCCAAAGGCAAATATATTCTGGTCTGAATACCTGTTTCCTAGATTCTAGAGATAAAAGACACTAGAATATTCTCTAGGGACTTTCCTGGTGGTCCAGTGGTTAACAATCTGCCTTGCAATAAAAAAGACATACAGGTTCAATCCTCGGCTGGAGAACTAAGATCCCACGTGTCACGGAGCAACTAAGTCTACAAACCACAAATACTAAGTCCGGGCACTGAACACAGAGTCCAAGCACTGCAACAAAAGATCCCACAAGAGGCAACGAAGATTCCACGGGCCACAGCTAAGGCCCGACGCAGCCAAATAAATACTTTTTTTTTTTTTTTAAAAAAAAGAACATTCTCCAGAGCCTGGTGTAGAGGATATCACAGTCAGGTAATTCAGAGCCACGCACTCAGCAGCCACCTACATCCCTCTCTCTTAACCATTCCATCAATCACCTGACAATTTATTTTAGGGGCTACCCCGGTGGCTCAGAGGGTAAAGCGCCTGCATGCAATTCGGGAGATCCAGGTTCGATCCCTGGGTCGGGAAGTTCCCCTGGAGAAGGAAATGGCAACCCACTCCAGTATCCTTGCCTGGAGAATCCCATGGATGGAAGAGTCTGGTGGGCTACAGTCAATGGGGTCACAAAGAGTCGGACTGGTATAGAGGGTATCACAGTCAGGTAATTCAGAGCTGCGCACTCAGCAGCCACCCACACCCCTCTCTTTTAACCATTCCATCAATCACCTGACAATTTATTTTAAGGATAACATAATTCACTTTTGTCACAACCAGACCTGAGACAAAAATACCATCATAAAGCTTACCAAAAAAGACTTGCAAGAAAAGGACAGACCCAGTGGGGTCGGACACAAAGCCCTGACTGAAAGCCACAGGGATCTTCTGAAGCTGCGTGACAGCAAAGACGCACCTCAGCGTCTGGCCAGCAGATGACTCACTCCTGGATAACAAATCCAGAGAGAGCGATACCTGTATGTCGACAAGTGATGGAATTTTCCACCAAAAAGTTAATCACTTTACCATTAATCCACAGCACTTTCAAAATTTCAAAGCACATATAAACTGTTATATTAAAATGACATTAGACTCCTCTGCTGCGAACACTTCATAGTCCAATAAAAATAAATAGCTCTCCATCGGGTAATACACTTCCCAAGCCTGGTCTCAGGGCACTGCAAGCACCATAACCGAACACGATGGGAGTGCATTTCTGCTCAGCTGGAAAACAGACAAAACCACTCGCTCCCCACAGACGCTGCACTGTGCTCCACCGAAGAGAAGTTCTATAAACCGCAGTCTGGCACTCACACAGTGCTTTCCCTTTCACCCGATGCTTTCTCCAGTTCACGCATACGCTTGGTTTCCATTGGGTCACTAGCCGTTCATTGCATAAAACCTCTATCACCGTGAGCCCAGACTCTTTTGGTGGGCAGACACCAAGTTGGTTTCTCGTTCCTCCCAATATGACGTTTTGTAAATGGTTCTGATGTCACTACTGCAATTTTCTGTGGATTTCCTTTTCGCTTGAAAGTCAGAGGCAAACACGATGAAGTAGGGGGAGGGGAGGGGTCAGAATGGGAAGGAGGTGGTCACACGGCTGGCAGGTGGTGTACGAGCTGCAGAAACAAGACAAGGGCTCAGGACCATGTCAGGAACTGTCCAGGGGACAGAAAGAAAGAAACGGACTTGCTTCACTTGCGAGAGAGCAGACACTGAGGATCCAGGATTTGCAGGCCACAGGAAAGGGGGTGTCGCAGGGGCACAGAGGGGTGATCAGGGAAGAGCCTCCACAAGCAGCTGTCTGTCGGCTCCCCGCCCATGTCCTCACTCACCCGCTCCGGCTTCCAAGCCCACCACTCCACTGGAGCTGCCTCGTCAACTGGCTTCCTCGTCGCTGGCTTCCAGACTGACATTCTGATGCCTACCTTAGGCTACCTCTTTCCAGCCCAGTGCGGCTCCAGGCCCAGAAGTCTGGGCAGCCCTCCCTCATGCCCACCACCCCCCTCTTCCCACCACCCTCCTCTGTCCCCGGGACGGCCCCTCTCATGGTCCCTTCTTCACAGGCACACATGAAAAGCTCTGTGTCCCACTGGTCTCCCTGCTTTACAAGCTCTGAGCGACATCCCCTCTCTTGTGTATTTTTTTTGGAGGACTCTCCAGACCCCCTGGGGCCCCTGATCTGCACATCCATCACTGTGTCAGACCGCTGATTTCAGTGGGACTGAACTACCTGGGGAAGCGAGCTCCCCGTTCCAGCGACTCCTACCACAGTTCAAGCTAGTCTGGTCTCTATGATTCCCACATCGCCCCCAACCCACACCCCATCTTAGAGCCAGGCTGACTGTTCTAAAATATACATCTAAATCTAGCTGAAAGGACCAGTGTCTGTCTCTTATACACATCTCTGTGTCCCACTGGTCTCCCTGCTTTACAAGCTCTGAGCGACATCCCCTCTCTTGTGTATTTTTTTTGGAGGACTCTCCAGACCCCCTGGGGCCCCTGATCTGCACATCCATCACTGTGTCAGACCGCTGATTTCAGTGGGACTGAACTACCTGGGGAAGCGAGCTCCCCGTTCCAGCGACTCCTACCACAGTTCAAGCTAGTCTGGTCTCTATGATTCCCACATCGCCCCCAACCCACACCCCATCTTAGAGCCAGGCTGACTGTTCTAAAATATACATCTGATTGTGTCACGCCCCATTAAAAATCCCTGGATCCCACACTGCTCCAGGAGGAAAGCTCCACTCCCAAGCACGGCCTTCTGGGGCACCAGCAGCTCCCTGGACGCGCCATGGTCTCTGACATCTGGGCATCCGTACACGTTCCTCCCTGCCTGAATCCTTCACAAGACTAACCTCTGCGTGTCTTTTCAGGGGAGGTCTAGACACCACTTCCTTTGTGAATCCTTCCATGATCATCTCTGCTCTTCCTGAGGCTCAGTGAAATGTCCTTCCACGGCACATTGCCTTCTTTGTAGCACATATTGAATTGCACTGAAGTGGCTTTTTTTTTGCCCACTCTTACTTCTTGTATTCATTTTTGGGGATTTTTTTTTTAATTGGAGGATAAGTGCTTTACAATATTGTGACAGTTTCTGCCCTACATCAGCCTGCATCAGCCACTGGTAAACACACGTCCCCTCCCTTCTGAACCCCCTTTCCACCTCCCAGCCCACCCCACCCCTGTCGTTGTCACAGAGTACCAGGTTGAGCTCCCTATGTCACACAGCAAATTCCTTTACATATGGTAATATATATGTTTCTATGCCTTTCTCTTTGTAGCACTTCTTATAACAGCTAGGACATGGAAGCAACCTAGATGTCCTATCGACAAAAGAATGGCTACAGAAACTGTGGTAAACATACGCAATGGAATATCACTCAGCTATTAAAAAAAAACACATTTGAGTCAGCCCTAATGAGGTGGTTTTTCCTATGGTCATGTATGGATGTGAGAGTTGGACTGTGAAGAAGGCTGAGCGCCAAAGAATTGATGCTTTCGAACTGTAGTGTTGGAGAAGACTCTTGAGAGTCCCTTGGACTGCAAGGAGATCCAACCAGTCCATTCTGAAGGAGATCAGCCCTGGGATTTCTTTGGAAGGACTGATGCTGAAGCTGAAACTCCAGTACTTTGGCCACCTCATGCGAAGAGTTGACTCATTGGAAAAGACTCTGATGCTGGGAGGGATTGGGGGCAGGAGGGCAAGGGGACAACCGAGGATGAGATGGCTGGATGGCATCACGGACTCGATGGACGTGAGTCTGAGGGAACTCCGGGAGATGGTGATGGACAGGGAGGCCTGGCGTGCTACGATTCATGGGGTCTCAAAGAGTCGGACACGGTTGAGCGACTGAACTGAACGAATGAGGTGGATGAACCTAGAGCCTATTATAGTGAAATACGTCAGAAAGACAAAATCAAATATCGCATTAATGCATATATATGGAATCTAGAAAGATGATAGTGATGAACTTATCTGCGGGGCGGAGGTGGAGACGCAGACATAGAGAACAGACTTTTGGATGCAGTGTGGGGAGGAGAGGGTAGGACGAACTGAGAGAAGAGCATGAAATGGCTTTTTATTTGCTGACCTTTTCAGACAGAGCGTAAGCTCCTCTGGAGGCTTACGTGCTCACAGGCATGTGTGCCGTGCACAGGGTTCTAGAAAACTACGGCAGTCCCGACCTGGAGACGTGTGCGCTGCTGGCTTGCTTCCTGTGAGGGTCTGAGTCAGGACGACAGTTTGTCAGCCTAAGCTCAGCTGATAATAGACGCTTGCCTTTTAAGTGCCGATCTGGGAATCACGAAATGATTGAAATGCTGACATTTCTATGATTGCTCATGTTTCCTGGTAACAAAGAGGAAGACTATCTGAAAGTGGGTCTGAATTAGAAAATCTTAAAAGGTTAGTTACACTAAGTATGGAAGGTAATTAGAGATAGCCTCCCATTCCAACAGAGGGGAGGTGGCAAGTGCCATGATGGACAGAGGAGAATCACCGATCCTGATCAGGGCAGGAAGCTGCCTTCAGAAAGAAGCGCCTGCCCACTTGCTGAGTGTTAGCCAAAAGTTAGGGGTTCTCCAATGCTCAAGTGGTAAGGAATAGGCCTGCCAACGCAGGAAATGTAGGTTTGATCCCTGGTTGGGGAAGATCCCCTGGAGGACGAAATAGCAACCCACTCCAGTATTCTTGCCTGGGAAATCCCATGGACAGAGGAGTCTCATGGGCTACAGTCCATGAAGTCGCAAACAGTCAGACATGTCTTAGCAACTAAACGACAAAAAAGAACCCAGAAGTTAGTGGAATCTGGTTGACGTGGTAAAGGGTAACAACAAGTTCTCCAAAATCACTTGTTTTAGAATTCTCGTAGCTAGAAAAGACATACAATAGAGCTATGTGTTTATATAAGAATTGCTTGTTGTTCAGTCGCCAAATCGTGTCCAACTCTTTGTAACACCATGGACTGCAGCGCGCCAGGCCTCCCTGTCCCCTACTGTCTCTCAGAGTTTGCCCAAGTTCATGTCCATTCAATCGGTGATGCCATCCAACCCTCTCATCCTCTGTCACCCTCTTCTCCTTCCGTCTTCAATCTTACCCAGCACCAGGGTCTCTTCCAATGAGTCAGCTGATACAAGAGGAGTCTAATGGAAAAAACACTAGCATGGTTCCGACCACCCTTCAGAAGCCCGAGGAGGCAAACCAACCTCTGAGCCTCAGCTTCTTAATTCAAAAAATGGAGACAAGATCCTCCTATATAAGCTGTAGGGCTCAAATATAAAAAGTACCCCCCAAACTACATCATACTAACAAACCCATGGTATTTCTGGCTGAATGGTCACTACAGTAAGTGGACTCAATAAGCCAGCAGTCCCTTCCGGCCTTGATGAGGGGATGCTCTGATTTGGGACGACTGTTCCCTTAGGTATATACAAAGCAATGCCCTGTAAAGATGTGTGTGTGTGTTCAAAGAGTCGGACACGGTTGAGCGACTGAACTGAACGAATGAGGTGGATGAACCTAGAGCCTATTATAGTGAAATACGTCAGAAAGACAAAATCAAATATCGCATTAATGCATATATATGGAATCTAGAAAGATGATAGTGATGAACTTATCTGCGGGGCGGAGGTGGAGACGCAGACATAGAGAACAGACTTTTGGATGCAGTGTGGGGAGGAGAGGGTAGGACGAACTGAGAGAAGAGCATGAAATGGCTTTTTATTTGCTGACCTTTTCAGACAGAGCGTAAGCTCCTCTGGAGGCTTACGTGCTCACAGGCATGTGTGCCGTGCACAGGGTTCTAGAAAACTACGGCAGTCCCGACCTGGAGACGTGTGCGCTGCTGGCTTGCTTCCTGTGAGGGTCTGAGTCAGGACGACAGTTTGTCAGCCTAAGCTCAGCTGATAATAGACGCTTGCCTTTTAAGTGCCGATCTGGGAATCACGAAATGATTGAAATGCTGACATTTCTATGATTGCTCATGTTTCCTGGTAACAAAGAGGAAGACTATCTGAAAGTGGGTCTGAATTAGAAAATCTTAAAAGGTTAGTTACACTAAGTATGGAAGGTAATTAGAGATACCTCCCATTCCAACAGAGGGGAGGTGGCAAGTGCCATGATGGACAGAGGAGAATCACCGATCCTGATCAGGGCAGGAAGCTGCCTTCAGAAAGAAGCGCCTGCCCACTTGCTGAGTGTTAGCCAAAAGTTAGGGGTTCTCCAATGCTCAAGTGGTAAGGAATAGGCCTGCCAACGCAGGAAATGTAGGTTTGATCCCTGGTTGGGGAAGATCCCCTGGAGGACGAAATAGCAACCCACTCCAGTATTCTTGCCTGGGAAATCCCATGGACAGAGGAGTCTCATGGGCTACAGTCCATGAAGTCGCAAACAGTCAGACATGTCTTAGCAACTAAACGACAAAAAAGAACCCAGAAGTTAGTGGAATCTGGTTGACGTGGTAAAGGGTAACAACAAGTTCTCCAAAATCACTTGTTTTAGAATTCTCGTAGCTAGAAAAGACATACAATAGAGCTATGTGTTTATATAAGAATTGCTTGTTGTTCAGTCGCCAAATCGTGTCCAACTCTTTGTAACACCATGGACTGCAGCGCGCCAGGCCTCCCTGTCCCCTACTGTCTCTCAGAGTTTGCCCAAGTTCATGTCCATTCAATCGGTGATGCCATCCAACCCTCTCATCCTCTGTCACCCTCTTCTCCTTCCGTCTTCAATCTTACCCAGCACCAGGGTCTCTTCCAATGAGTCAGCTGATACAAGAGGAGTCTAATGGAAAAAACACTAGCATGGTTCCGACCACCCTTCAGAAGCCCGAGGAGGCAAACCAACCTCTGAGCCTCAGCTTCTTAATTCAAAAAATGGAGACAAGATCCTCCTATATAAGCTGTAGGGCTCAAATATAAAAAGTACCCCCCAAACTACATCATACTAACAAACCCATGGTATTTCTGGCTGAATGGTCACTACAGTAAGTGGACTCAATAAGCCAGCAGTCCCTTCCGGCCTTGATGAGGGGATGCTCTGATTTGGGACGACTGTTCCCTTAGGTATATACAAAGCAATGCCCTGTAAAGATGTGTGTGTGTGTATGTGTGTGTGTGTGTGTGTATGTGTGTGTGTCTTTGTGTGTTCATGGGGCATGCAACAGAGAGAGATGCACCTTAGAGGCATGAGATCTTTGTCAACTCTTGGGTTTCCTGAGTCACTGAAGACCTTCGTGAGCCTGTTTGTGCTGGGATGGGAGGAGCGGAAGCCTGGCGGCGTGGGGGTGGAGAGTCTCGGAGCATCTGCCTGGTATAGGCTCCGCTGTGCCTGGCTTTCCTTCTGATGACTGTGGGGTTTTTTTTTGGTGGGGGGCGGTGGTGGTGGTGATTTTTACTACTATTCTCACCCTTAACGAGTAAATACTAATTGGGTAAAAATCATTAGGTTCTTTCTTTTTTTTTTTCCTTTTTCACATATTTATTTATTTAATTTTGGCTGTGTAGGGCCTCGCCTGCAGCATATGGGATCTTTCGTTGCAGCTGCCCCCTAGTATGTGGGATCTTAGTTCTCTGACCAGGGATCGAACCCGCCTCCCCTGCCTTGGAAGGCAGATTCTTAACCACTGGGCCACCAGGGAGGTCCCTAGGCTATTTCTTAGCTGAGCAATCTTGAAAAGTTTTAGTAACTGATGAGCAAGCGATAATGGAATGGGACCCCAAGCCACCCGCCCTGAAGTGGCAGAGGTGATGTGTGTGTGTGTGAGGCACGTACGTGCTCAGAGTAAAAGCAGGGTGGGCTTCAATGTCTTTCGGAGACTTATTTGACTCCTTTAGTTAGGGGAGCAGAGGCCCTGCTTCCTTTGTCTCACAACGCTGTCCCCCTCTTTTAGGAGCCAAGGTCTGGCAGCCACGGTGGGCGGGGGCCGAGGTGCAGCAGCTGCCCACCTGGAGAACACGAGACGCATTGGGAGGAACCTCTGGACAGGAAGCTCTGATGCTGAGAATCTGATCCCAGCAAGCAAGGCGTGGAAAATGAGGATGGTGGTAGAATGTGTGTGCTGGTGAGATCCTGGAGAACACGCTCTGTCCGATTCTTTTCATCCCACCCGCCTGGCATGGCCCTGACCCTGACCCAGGCTGAGCGAGACTCTGCCACACTGAACCGAACCAGTCTGGGGCTGGAGGGAAATTATGCCTTTTTTTCATAATCTTGCATCCAGATTATAGAGAAGTGGCTACAGGAGGTAAGGAGAGGAAGGGGTGAGCTGTCTTGTCAGCTATACTTGAGTCCCAGGAGGTTACATGGAAGAGCACCATGCCTCTCAGAGTATCCATCCAAGAACCTGGCCTACTATGATGACGCTTCCATAGGTTGATGAGTGGAACCATCACCACCAGGCTAGGCTCTAGGATCTGTGCAAAGTTCTGGGAACAGATATTAGATGACTGCTATGATGAGACTTTAAACACTTGTCACATTTTTTTCAGCCCTTCCTTTTCTTTCAAAGAACACTCACAACAATAAGAAGGGAGTCTGGCCTGGATACAGGACAGGGTGCCCTTTCTCAGGCTACTCTCCGTCCGAGCACAGAGAACAGCCTGCACTCTCCTGAACAAATGCATCATTGCCCTTGGGTCCCACTTTTCACTTTACGAGAGGAACCTCACCCAGTTTTCCCTGAGTGCCCACCTGCCACACTCCAGAGGTGCCATCAACATGGAGGCGCAACCTACTTTTGCAGCTTTAATCCAACGGATGTTGACATTTCCGAAGTCACAAAGTCAGTCCCTTGTCAACATACAGCCCTTTCTCTTTGATGTCTGGACGAGTCAAAAATTCAATGCTCTTATCCAAGGGAGAGGACAACGAGAAAGGCAGAGCTGTTGACTTGGAAACAGCCTCTCTCTGTGCACCACCTCTTTCAAAGGCTGAATGCAAGAATGCTTTTCTCTCTTCCCAGGCTCACCCTGGGATGGAGTGGGTGGAGATCCTGTGACTAGGTACTCAGGGAAATGATTTTGCCAAAGACAACTCGGCCCCTCATGGAAGTTTTAGAGAAAATGACAAAGTAAGCCAAGAGAATAGGACTGATGCTGGGGAAACAGCTGTGATATGTGAAATTTAATTTCAAAGGGCCGTTCCCTGCAGAGACAAATCTAGCTGAAAGGACCAGTGTGGGCCCAGCATGTCTGCACATGGCGGTTTGGCAAAGGCCAAAGCAGTTGACTTAAAAATTAGAAGCTGTGCTGGCTCCATGGGGAAACGAAGACAAAGATAGCCGGCCACCTAAGAACATGAATAATCACCTAACATCAGAGTCTCCCTTCCTCCAGTTGTTTGATCCCGCAAAGTAAAGTATACCTTTTAGAAGGATGTCCCAGATTACTTTCTGTACAATCTTTGGGTTTCAGCTGTCTCCATACCTGTCTCTGCAAGGGAACTTAACCACAAAAAGAGCTCTAGTCCGAGGTGAAGTATCCCACAGTCTAGTATTCCTTACCTAACCTATCCCCAAAGGAAGAAAACAAAAGGTTTTGTTAACATTAGACATAGGTCTCAATCTAGACATTGGATAAAAGTGCCCGTAGAAGAGAATTCTAACAGTGTTCCTTACAAAGCTGCTCTGGAGCTACGTAAAATGTTGATATAGGATAGTCAAGGTCCTTTTAAATATTGATCTGGGTGACTCCTAAGAAAGAGTGGTCTGAAAACAGAATAATGCTTTCAATTTTATTATATGGGTCATTATGACAACATTTTGAACTGTTTAAAATAAAAATAAATCACGTATGTCCCTCCTCAACACTTCTGTTTCCATCCCAAGCAGGTTATTTTCTCAACGGTGCAAATGTGGATCCCTCTCATAGGCTGCCGCCCAAGTCAGCATTGCTGACATGATTTCAAGCGTATTTTCTTCCCCAGTGAAACACAAGTGTGGAAAGGCAGCTTTGGAGTGTGGCAAGTGTGTAAGGGCATGTGTTTGTGCACTGAAAACAAAAAGCCTAAAACAAATGAGGCCTTCACGTTTAAATATCCGAATGCTAATAATTACTGCAGTGGGGAAAGGCTGTGGTGGCACAGATATTGTCCGAAATTACTTTGAGAGAGGAAGCTGTTCAGTATTCCTTGAAGTTAATTTAACAATAGGTTTCAATAATCTCAAACAGTTCTCACTTGTCCCTGTGACAAATGATACTTCCAAGAATTTATTTTTAAGAAATAAACAGAGATGTGCACAGTATATCATTGTTTATAACTGTCAAAAGCTGAAATGAGGGTAAGTTTGAAAAATAGGAAAAAGTAAACTATGGTAAACCTATATAATGGAAAATACTGTAAGCAACTGCAAATGAATGTTTTTGCAAATTCTGTAAAGAGGAAAAAATAAAACCATTTGACTTTCAGGTTCATAGTCATCAGATACGAGACTGACCAAAAAATAGGCTTCTGAAGAACTTTTAACTTTAAAATGTTTCTGTTAATAAGTAGAGTCATTGTCCAAGGCCTGGACAATGTCTAAATATCTAATCATTTGACCATTACCCAATCACTGTCCAGGCCCAATCAAAGGAACAAAATAAATCTCCAGAAACTGACTGTAAAAAAGAAAGGTATATAATGTATCTGATAAAAGATTAAAAATAACCATCATAAAGAGCCTCAATTAGCTCAAGAAAATGATGCACGAACAAAATGACAATATCAACAAAGAAAATATTAAAAAATCTAAAACAGAAAATTTGAGCCTAAAGCATACAATGACACACTGAAAAATTCACGGGAGTCATTCATCAGCAGACTTACACACAGAAGAAAGAAGCAGCAACCGAGGACAGAAAAACTGGAGTTAGGCAGTCAGAGGAGCAAATGGGAAAAAATCATAAAAGAGTAAAAGCAGCCTAAGAGATTTACAGGACACTCTCCGCTGGACAAAATACCTCTCAGCAGAGTCCCCAGAGCGGGAGAAAAAACTAACCGGCAGAGAGCTTCCTAAAAGAAAGTGGCCAAGCGCTCAGCAAATCGGACGGACACCCAGATCCCCGAAGTCCAACAGTCTCAAACTAAGACATCCTCACCCACAGATCTGCACAAAGACACATTACCATCGAACTGTCAAGGAAAGAGTGAGGACAGAATTTTCAAATCAGCAAGAAAAGAGAGACTTGTTATATTCAAGGGAATTTCTTAAGAGGGTCGCAGGACTGCTCAGCAGACACCCTGTAGACGAGCCGAGGCGGGCAGGAGGACAGACTCAGCAAGCTGGCGGGTGGAGACGGAGGGCCTGTACACCAAGAACACGGTACCCAGCAAATGACGCCTTTAAAAGGGAAAGACAGATGGAGAATTTCCCAGGTAAGCAAAGGCTGAGGGATGTGGCACTGCTAGACCTGACTCACAGAAAAAAATGAAGACAAAAGACTGCAATGAAAGAAAACAAAGCAGCAGTGGAAATAAAAGAAAAGGAGATGAAATCTAAATCTCACCGGTAGAGGTGAACGCAGAGGCAAAGACCGGACGATGAGACGCGGCAGGAGCAGTGAGCAAGCCACACGGACCTGTAGCACCAAAGTCACACTAGGAAAGTGTAAGAGCAACTAGAAACACCAAAGCCGCTAGCAGACGCACAATGTGAAACGAAATGCATTCTCACACCGAGATAAATTACGCGTGAGGACGGAAAAGTCAAAGTGTAGAGCTCTTGTATGTGATTGAAGTTAAGCTGTTATCAGCTTAAAAACGAGGACTTAGAACTATGACCTGAGCTACATGAGACTCACGGTAACCACAAAGACAGTACCAATGGATGGCACGCGCAAGAAGGAGAGAAAGCAACCAAATTATGCTTTTATAAAATATCGGCGAAACACAAAGGGAGGGAATAACAAAGGAAAAGGTCCAAAAAGCCACGCAAGAG
>SJYC01116421.1:0-31485 GCA_006408675.1 Madoqua kirkii
CCCAGAGGCTATTATGCTAACTGAAGTATTTCAGGAAAGGACACACGATTTCACTTGTATGTACAATCTGAAAAACAAAACCAGCGTCACAAAGCAGAAGGAGAGTCACAGATGCAGAAGACAAATCAGTGGTTGCCAGAGGGACAAAGGGCGGAGGGGAGATTAAGAGGGTAACACTTCCGTTACCAAATAAACGAGTCACGGAGACCAAATGTACAGCAAGGGGGTACAGTCGGTAAAATGTGATGACTGTATACGGTGACAGCAACTTACCGTGGCGCTCAGTCTGTGATACACAGAAAGTATCAACTCACTATGCTGAACACTAGAAGCTAGCAGAGTGCTGCAGGTCAACTATGTTTCAATAAAGCAAACAAACGAAAGAAAAACAGTAAGTGGGAGAACTGCAAAGAAAATCAGGATAGCAACCAGTCTTTGTCGAAGTTGCTCAGAGCCCTTTCTACAAAATGTTGGTGCCAAATACGATGACACAGATACAATCATGAGGAAGTTTACATATTCACTGTAGCCCTTGTTACCAAGGGGACTTTATACACATAAAGGATTCATTGCAACATAACATTAAAAAAATAACAAACATCTTGCCTCACAGAATCAAATTCTGAAGACATAGTAAGCTGGGATACTGACTGTTAGGCTAATTTTTGCTAAACATTTCAAGTTTGGTGTCAAGTAGAACTATATTTTTAAAACATGCATTTGAGATAACTTGTCTTAAAAACCTATCTTTTTGTGCTAAAATAAAAACATTAAATAGTGGTAATTTTTATTGATTTACAAATAATGTCTTAGATGTGAAAACACTAATTTTAGTATCATACTTCAAGTGTGTCCATCTTAACGAAATTGTCTTAAAAACATTTTTGCAGAAGAAGAGTAAATCTTCAAAATACCAGCAGCTAAATAAAATTCATTTCCCTCAAAAAAAGAGATTATTACAGAAATCAATGAAATAGAGACTAAAAAACAGAAGGGGAAAAAAATCAATGAAATTAAGAGGCTTTTTTTTTTGAAATAACAACAAAAATGACAATCCTTTAGCTAGACTACTAAAAAAAGAGAGAAGATGCAAATAAAATAAGAAATGAAAAATGAGACATTACAACTAGCATCACAGAAGCAAAAACATAAGAAACAACTATAAACAATTACATACCAACAAACTGGACAATCTAGAAGAAATGGATAAATCCTTAGAAACACATGATTTGCCAAAACTGAATCATGAATAAATAAAAATCAGAGTGGAATACAACAAGCATGTAGATTTAATCAGGGTCAAAAACCTGCCAACAAAGAAAAGTCTAGGGCCATTCAGCTTCATGATAAATTCTATCCAGCTTTTAAAATGGGACTAATTTAAATTAAAACCAATCTTCTTCAAATTCTTCAAAAAACATTTAAGCAGAGAGAAACTTCTAAAATCATTTCATGAGGCCAGCATTAGCCTGATATAAAAACCAGAAAAAGATACTACAAGAAAAGAAAACTAGAAGTCAACATCCCTAATGAATATAAATTCAAAAATTCTCAACAAAATACCAGCAAACCAAATCCAACATCATACCATGAGAGGCATGCATCATGACCAAGAGGGATTCTCCCCTGAAATGCAAGGATGCCCCGACTTATGAAAAGCAATTAGTGTGATAAATCACACTGACATAGTAAATGTTCACATCTCATGATCACCTCCACAGATACAGAAAAAGCATTTAATAAAAATTCAACAACCTTTCACATGGTAAAAAGCATTCAACAAACTAAGAATAAAAATAAATTACTTTGCTATGATAAAGACCATATATAAAAAGTCCACAGCTAACATCATATTTGAAATGGCAAAAAACTGAAGGCTTTTCCTCTAATAAAAGAAAAAGACAAAAATGCCCACTCTTGGCATTTTATTTAATACAGCCACCACCATCAGAGAAGGAAAAAAAACTTAAACGCATCCAAATTAGAAAGGAAAAAGTAAAATTATTTTTGTTCACAGATTCCATGACTTTAAATACAGAAAACTCTAAAGATTCTACAAAAGAACTGCTAGAAATAAGAAATGAATTCAATGAAGTTGTAGGATACAAAAATCAATTGTACTTCTGTAAACTAACAATGAACAATGTAAAAAGGAAGTTAAGAAAACAATTCCATTTATAAAATACTTTACAAATACTTTATAAAAGCATCAAAACAATAAAATACTTTAGGAATAAACATAATGAAGGAAGTGAAAAACTTCGACAATAAAAGATACAAAACACTGGTGAGAGAATATAAAGACAAAGATAAATGGAAAGACATCCCATGTTCATGGGTTGGAAGACTGAATATTGTCAAAATGCCTATACTATCCAAAGTCATCTACAGATTCAATGCAATCCGTATCAAAATTCCAATGGTAGTTTTTGAAGAAACTGAAAAATTTACTTTAACATTGATATGGAGCTATAAAGGATCCTAAATACTCAGTCTTGAGAAAGAACAACAAATTTAGAATCCTCAGACTGCCTGACTTCAAAACATATTACAAAGCTATAATAATAAAAACTTACGGTAGTGGTACAAAGACATACATGCAGGCCACTGTAACAGAATAGAAAGCCCAGAAATAATGTCATCAACTGATCTTCCAAAGGGTCCCAAAAGCACACCAAGGAGAAAGGAGAGTCTATTCTACAAAACAGTACCAGGAAAACTGGGTATCCATGTGATAAAGGACACAAGTTCATCCATAACATACACCACACAGCAGGGAACGCACCGTGAACTTAAATGCTTAATACCTTATGAAACTCTTAGAAGACAACACAGAAGAAAAGTTTCTTGGCATTGATGCTGGCAATGATTTCTGGTTTATGATCCCAAAACAACAGGCAACAAAAGCAAAAATAGAGAAAAGGGACACACAAAACTAAAAACCTGCACAATTAACCCTAACCCTAAACCCAACCCTAACCCTAATTAGGGAAACAAATGAGAGCGTGAAAAGGCCACCTGTGGAATGGGAGAACGCCTGAAAATCATATATGTGATAAAGAATTAATGTTCCAAATATGTAAGGAATTCCTACAACTCAGTAACAAAAAACCAAATGACCTGATTAAAAAATGGTCAAAGGATCTGAACAGACAACACGTATATGGTCAACAGGGATATGAAAAAAATGCTCAACTCCACTAACCATTAGGATTAGTGTAAATTACGATCAAGTATCTTTTCACACTCGTCAGGATAGCCATTGTTAAACAAAGTGCTTTAAAAATAACACATGTTGACATGTATGTGGAGAAACTGTAACTCTTGGGCATCACTGGTGTAAATTTAAAATGGTTCAACTGCTATGGAAAACAGCACAGAGGTTCTTGGAAACATTTAAAGTAGGGCTACCATCCGACCCAGAAATTCCACTTCTGGGAACTGAAGTCAGGATCTCAAGGAGACGTCTGTACGCCATGGTCTCTGAAGCTCTGTTCACAGTAACCAAGAGGTGGGGCCGACATAAACAGCCACGGACGGATGTACAGAGAAAGAAGAGGAAGTGAGCAACGGAACGCTGCTCGTCGAAAAAAAGAGGAAAATCCCGTCATGTGCCGGCTGGACATTTAGGACGCTGTGTTAGGGGAAATCAGCCAGTCATGGATGAACACAGCTTGGAGCTACTTACGTAAAGCATCTGAGGGAGTCAAAGAAACGGAGAGTAGAATGGTGGCTGCCAGGGGCCGTTCATTGGTGGTGTTCATCAGGCAAGACAGAAAATGCCTAGAGACCTACTATGCTTATATAAGAACACTGCACTATTAACTTAAAATTTTATTGAGGGAGATCTCATGTTATGTTTTTTTAAATCACATGAAAAAGAAAGAATATTTCCCAGCAGTCACCACCAGGGGCAGTGTTGCCACACTTCCGAGCCTCCCTTCACTGCGGAGCTAGAGTCTGGCGGGGCCCAGGAGGGGATGCACCTTCTCTGGCTCAAGGCTCAACTTCCCCACCTCCACGCACAGAACTAGTGAGGCGGGGCTCCAGGGACTACCCTGCCGAGGCCAGAACATGCCAACTGGACACCAAGCTAACTTCAGATCTGGGGACTAGAAGAAAGGATTCTGCCAGAAATGGTCAAACACTTAGCCAGGTAAGTGGAACACACCTGCATCGTTAAATACCAGGGCTTGAATGAAAATGCGTTTCTAGATTTAGGTAGGATCCAAACGAAGATAAATAACTAAACAGGGATGTAACTTCACATTATAAATATCCATTGAAACAAGTGTTACCACAATCTGTACCTGAACAGATAATATGAAGTCTATCGTATCAACTTATACTCAACATTTCTAATTGAATGTATTGGAACACAGCACATCCATTCCCTCTGATCACACACACTCGTATATACATGTACAGAATCTTTTACATTTATAAACTGCAATATATACACATATATAAATAATTTCCAAAACAACTTTTTTCACCAGAAACAAACAAACAAAAAATCTAGAAAACAGTTTAGACATCAATTAAACAGTCTTTCTGTTTGATGTGGCCTCTTTGTACAAAGTGAATATTTTCTAGGTAACCTGTCTAATTATCACTCCATAAGGTTCTGTGGGCTTCCTTTCTTACATATCCACTTTTACCTTTTGCAGGTAAAGCACCGTTCCCTTTAGTACAGCATAAAAGGTCTTCCATCCTCGCTTGCCTCTTGGAGCTAGAAAAGGAAAACAAATGGGGAAATTTAATTTGACAGAAATTTGCAGTTTAGAAAGAGAATCTGAAATGTCAGTGTGGTAACTGTTCTCCAGCGCTCCTGGGTTATTTGCTACCGAGACTAACATGGCTCAGCGGTGAAGAATTCGCCTGCAATGCAGGAGCTGCAGGAGACTCGGGTTCGAGCCCCATGTTGGAAAGATCCTCTGGAGAAGCCGATGGCAACCCCCTTCAGTATTCTTGCCTAGAAAATTCCTGGATAGAGGAGCCTATCGGGCTGCAGTCCATAGGGTCCCAAAGAGCCAGACACGGCTGAAGCAACTTAGTGTCCATGCATGAAATTAATAATAACTAAAAATTTCTTGAGCCTCACTGTGTAATAGGCAGTATTATCTCATTTAATCCTCACAATAGCCCTGTGAGGTAGGGTACTATTACTCTTGTCTTTCTATGAAACTGAAGCACAGAGAAGTAACCTGCTTATGATCACATGACTAGGAAGATAAGTAAGGAATCTGAACCTAGGCGGTAAGGCTCTGCGGCTTGTGCTCCAGTAGAGAGAACTGAACGACTGGAAAAGCAGGCGGCATGCTGGAAATAGATGTTAACCTAAGGGCTCAGGAGCCAGCGCCTTCAGGGCTTCACCAGAGCTTCTGAGACAGAAGAAAAAAGTCTCAGAATACAAAAGGACTCCTCTTGGCCTTTCTCCCACACGTCCACCAGCCCAATTGTAACTTTAATTATTACTCCTGTGGTAACCTGTAAGACCTCTCCAGCAGGTGCTGCCACACTGGAACACGGTGGGTTTTTTTTTGTCTAAATGTCTCTCAGTAGGCTGTGAATAACCTGAGAAAAAGATTCTTCATCTTCAGAACTCACAGAACCTAGTATAATGCAAGGCAGACACGAGGCACCTTTATGAAAATTCTCCAAGCGAATTTTCTTCCAGAAGTCCTTAAAAAGCCCCATCTTTGTATTTTCCTGGAGTATAAAGTAGAATTTCTGTATTGACTTACGTAAAACATTACAGGTTATCCTAAAGTAAAAGCACAGATTAGCAAAACAGTTTACTACTTATTCTTAATCTTAATAAAATTAAAATCTGTAACCAGAAAAGGTTATCACCTTTTCTCTAAGGCTATTACATTTCTCTAAATGCGTCTACTCAAAATGTAGGAAGGGCATTTATTCTTATTCTGTTATCAAATATTTGACTGCCTTTAACCTGGATGGTGAATAAATCAGAAAGCACATTATTTTCCACCACATCTTTTAAATGTCCTTTGACTGAAGAAACCTTAAGCTTGGAAACCAGGTGAACAGCCACCTACAGAATACAGGTGCTCCTGCCAATACCACACTGAGATACCCACCTGGCAAAATTTAAAAAAAAAAAAAAAAGGACTCAAAACATCCGCTCTGCAGGTTTCCAGGGTAAATTTAAAAAAAAAAAGTCATCCCATATGTCTCCACCATGTAAGGTTTAAAAATGTGCACTCAAAAATAAATGATCAAAAAATGTATACCATAATGTTCTTTATAAAGGAAAAAGAGTGGCTACCACAAAGAAAGCCACAGATCACTCCACATATGCATGAAGTAGCGGCTGGGGAAACTGTTAACAGACGTCAGGTTCTGACCCGGCCGTGTGAGGGCAGTGTGTCCGGAAGCGGCCGCCGGCTGCAGGAGCTGCAGCTAACGAGGGAGGCGGCTGGTGCGCTGGGCCATCGCGCTGGAAGGCCGACCAGCTGGTCCACGGCCCTCATCTCAGACCTCTCCTCTCACCCGCCAGCCCGCACTCGGTCATTCCTGCCTAGTCCCCCAGCCTCTCAGGACCTCAGCCGCTTCATTTTAAAACATGGATCATTCATATAACTTAAGATAAAACACTGGCTTAATGCTGGAAAAGAACTCAGAGAAATCCTTCTGTTTTCTATAAGAAGAGTGCAGGGCCTGGATTTAAAAGGCTGTTCCCAAAGCCCTAAAATTAATTTAGTGGCATTTTGAGATTCCTTCTGGCCAAAGATTTACAAATCAATTTTTCTGCTTTGCAGGTAGAAATCTATTAATCTGTTTCTAAGGTTGTTGCCCTAGAATCAGACCTCCGCTCCTCCCCTCAAATGAAAACCAGCTCTTCTAAGTTTCAGGAGGAGGCTCCAAAGAGGAAAAACAAGAACTGGTTAGCACCAAGTAAACCCAAGATGGTGGAAGATATGACTTCCAGTGACTTTGAGCCGTATCGCTAAATGACACACCCATCAGCGCCAGGACAGTGGACAATCGCCATGACGACAACTGCAATTAGAAAAGACCCTGATGCTGGGAAAGGCTGAAGGCAGGAGGAAAAGGGTCAACAGAAGACGAGATGGTTGGATGGCACCACCGACTCCACGGACGTGAGTTTGAGCAGCTCCGGAAGGTGGTGATGGACAGGGAAGCCTGGCGTGCTGCAGTCTGTGGGTACATAAAGAGCTGGACACGACTAAAAGACTTAACGGCAACGACCATTGCAAAACCTTTACAAGGACAGGAAAGGAGGGCTGCATCAGGCTGGGATCCAAACCCACCCCTGTTTATGCACACGCCTCCCTCTCTCTCCAGTCTTACCTTTAGCCTCGACTCTCCTATACACATCGTGTCTGCCTGAATGGGGTTGAGAAGTTGGTTTGTTAGCCAAGTTCTGGCTTCTCTCCATTCTTTGACCATTGAATAAAGCCTGTGCCGAACCAACAGCTGCCCCAACGTCCTAACAGCTGTGCGAACCCAAGCAGATACAGAACCTCCTTGACGGAGACAAGGAGTCTCCATCTGCGTTAGGACCCAGTGTGGGTCTAGCGCACCAGTTTGGTTCCAAATTCATGTACCTGTTCACGAAGACTTCTAACAGGTCTTCACCATCACCACACTAAGCCGATCAGAAATGGATCCCAGCTAAACTGCGACCTAAAGTCACCTGGGGGTGACAGATGCTAAGTCGGGGAGCAGTAACCCTGCGTTCCATTCTCTACTTTTCCAGGTCCCACAGAGGTTTAAAACGTAGCCCTGTTTTCGGTCAGTTATAACTTAGTTGTTCAGTCCACATCACAATGCTAAGAATAAGACTCTATTATTATTTCCCCTTTACAGGTGAAACAGTATGGATGCAAATGGGTGGAATTCAGGGAAGAAAGGGACCACGGTGCACGACATCAGGCTGGAAAGGCTTAGAAGCCTCAGTGGCCCTGACTGTAAAGCCACACACACACACACACACACACACACACAGAGTGTGGCTATGGCTTCACATCCTCACAAAGAGCACTGTTCCTCACGAAGACAACCACAGAAGAGTTAGATCTGATGTCACAACACATGTATCATTGAGTACAGAAGGCTGGGGAAAGAGTTGTAACTCACTTTGGAATGAACATGGCGGGAGGAGCGAGTGGGGTTACTGGCTGGGCCCTGGATGAATCCTACTGAGGGACTCTAACACCAGGACAGTCGGCAGATGTATTTTAAAAAATAGTTGGGTGCCTACTGTGAAAAGGTGTGTGCCGAACTTGATCAAAAGATACTGCTTTGTGCACCGGTCTGTGCTCTCAAGGCTATTTTTAACATGCGTACTTGGAGTCCAAAGACTGCTTTCCTTCTCAAAAATGGATCGTGGCATATTTTAACTCTCATCAACTGCCTCCAGCCTAACATGAAGACAGGGTCTATTACTTCGGTTTAAGGCTCCCTTCATAGACATTTTCCACGAATGGCCACTGTCTCTTTAGATTTCCACACATTTACTGTTACCTCCATTTGTTACTTCTGTATCTCGGGTTGGTTTTGGAGGCCATTTTCACCTACCTCTTGGAATCTATACTTAGAAGTTCTTTTAGTGAGAGTCTTTTGGTGGTAAATATTTTTTATTTTTCATATGAAAATGTCTTTCTTTCATTAAAAATTGTAGGTGGACAATTAACTGTTTTCTATGAAGATATTACTTCCTGTCACATTTATGTTCAGCTTGCTTGGGCTTCCCATTTATCATCTCCAAACACTTGCAGTCATTATATGTTGAACACAGTCTCTCCATTGTCTCTCCATTGAAACTTCTGCTATACTGACTTTTCAGTCTATCCCATCGACTCAATCCTTCTGTCCTCTGTTCTACAAGAGGCGGGGTTTACCTCCAGTCCTCCTGGAGCACCCAGATCCACGGAGGCCCGGAGGGCTCAGCCGCCCCAGGGCCAGCTCACCTGCTAGATTTGTATTCATGCCCGCCTCATTGTTACTGGCTCATCTACTCATTTAAAAGGCGTTTAAAAATGTTTCAATCATGTTTAGGTGTTTTACAATGAACGAGTTTTGGAATTCTTAGGCCATCATATTAGCAAAAGGACTTTCTAGTTCTTTATGTAAAGAATCTATTCACAAATTTTATAATCTAGAATTCATTTGTAGCAGGATAAGGAGATAAGGTTCGTGACATTGTACAGGAGACAGGGATCAAGACCATCCCCATGGAAAAGAAATGCAAAAAAGCAAAATGGCTGTCCAGGGAGGCCTTACAAATAGCTGTGAAAAGAAGAGAAGCAAAAAGCAAAGGAGAAAAGGAAAGATATAAGCATCTGAATGCAGAGTTCCAAATAATAGCAAGGAGAGAAGAGAGACTTCCTCAGAGATCAGTGCAAAGAAATAGAGGAAAACAACAGAATGGGAAATACTAGAGATCTCTTCAAGAAAATTAGAGATACCAAGGGAACATTTCATGCAAAGATGGGCTCAATAAAGGACAGAAATGGTATAGACCTAACAGAAGGAGAAGATATTAAGAAGAGGTGGAAAGAAAGAATACACAGAAGAACTGTACAAAATAGATCTGCACGACCCAGATAATCACCATGGTGTGATCACTCACCTAGCGCCAGACATCCTGGAATGTGAAGTCAAGTGGGCCTTAGAAAGCATCACTATGAACAAAGCTAGTGGAGGTGATGGAATTCCAGTTGAGTTATTTCAAATCCTGAAAGATGATGCTGTGAAAGTGCTGCACTCAATATGCCAGCAAATTTGGAAAACTCAGCAGTGGCCACAGGGCTGGAAAAGGTCCGTTTTCATTCCAATCCCAAAGAAAGGCAATCCCAAAGAATGCTCAAACTACCGCACAACTGTACTCATCTCACACGCTAGTAAAGTAATGCTCAAAATTCTCCAAGCCAGGCTTCAGTAATACATGAACCATGAACTTCCTGATGTTCAAGCTGGTTGTAGAAAAGGCAGAGGAACCAGAGATCAAATTGCTAACATATGCTGGATCACGGAAAAAGCAAGAGTTCGAGAAAAACATCTCTTTCTGCTTATTGACTATGCCAAAGCCTTTGACTGTGTGGATCACAATAAACTGTGGAAAATTCTGAAAGAGATGGGAATACCAGACCACCTGACCTGCCTCTTGAGAAACCTGTATGCAGGTCAGGAAGCAACAGTTAGAACTGGACATGGAACAACAGGCTGGTTCCAACTGGGAAAGGAGTATGTCAAGGCTGTATATTGTCACCCTACTTATTTACCTTATATGCAGAGTACATCATGAGAAATGCTGGGCTGGGAGAAGCACAAGCTGGAATCAAGATTGCCGGGAGAAATATCAATCACCTCAGATATGCAGATGACACCACCCTTATGGCAGAAAGTGAAGAGTAACATATGCTGGATCACGGAAAAAGCAAGAGTTCGAGAAAAACATCTCTTTCTGCTTATTGACTATGCCAAAGCCTTTGACTGTGTGGATCACAATAAACTGTGGAAAATTCTGAAAGAGATGGGAATACCAGACCACCTGACCTGCCTCTTGAGAAACCTGTATGCAGGTCAGGAAGCAACAGTTAGAACTGGACATGGAACAACAGGCTGGTTCCAACTGGGAAAGGAGTATGTCAAGGCTGTATATTGTCACCCTACTTATTTACCTTATATGCAGAGTACATCATGAGAAATGCTGGGCTGGGAGAAGCACAAGCTGGAATCAAGATTGCCGGGAGAAATATCAATCACCTCAGATATGCAGATGACACCACCCTTATGGCAGAAAGTGAAGAGAAGCTAAGAAGCCTCTTGATGAAAGTGAAAGAGGAGAGTGAAAAAGTTGGCTTAAAGCTCAACATTCAGAAAACGAAAATCATGGCATCTGGTCCTATCACTTCATGGGAAATAGATGGGGAAATAGTGGAAACAGTGTCAGACTTTATTTTTTGGGTCTCCAAAATCACTGCAGATGGTGACTGCAGCCATGAAATTAAAAGACGCTTACTCCTTGGAAAGAAAGTTATGACCAACCTAGATAGCATATTGAAAAGCAGAGACATTACTTTGCCAACTAAGGTCCATCTAGTCAAGGCTATTGTTTTTCTAGTGGTCATGTATGGATGTGAGAGTTGGACTGTGAAGAAAACCGAGCACCGATAAATGGATGCTTTTGAACTGTGGTGTTGGAGAAGACTCTTGAGAGTCCCTTGGACTGCAAGGAGATCCAACCAGTCCATTCTAAAGCAGATCAGTCCTGGGTGTTCTTTGGAAGGAATGATGTTGAAGCTGAAACTCCAATACCTTGGCCACCTCATGCGAAGAGTTGACTCACTGGAAAAGACCCTGATGCTGGGTGGGATTGGGGGCAGGAGCAGAAGGGGCCAAAGGATGAGGATGAGATGGCTGGATGGCATCACCGACTCGATGGACCTGAGTGTGAGTGAACTCTGGGAGTTGGTGATGGGCAGGGAGGCCTGGCGTGCTGCGATTCATGAGGTCGCAAAGAGTGGGACACAACTGAGCGACTGAACTGAACTGAACTGAAGGAGATAAGAGGTGCAGACCGGATGAGCGGCACTAGCACACGGAACACCAGTGAGGAGGCTACCGTAACCACCTACACGAGAGAAAAAGCCCACAATGTGGACCGAGGTGCACAGTCACGACGAAGACCTGACAAGGAGAAGCGGCGGCAGTGGTAACTCGGCAGCCACCCCGCATGCTCTGAGCACCGGGCAAGCATGGTAGACGCCCTATTCAATCCAAACAACCCTTCCAGCTAGGTTTCCCTGCCTCTAGCTTACGCTGTGGTTTCCATTAACCACACCTGCAGTTCTGAGAGGAGGAAGCTACTGAGCGGCTACCTCTGTTTGGATTTCAAAGCAACCAATTAGAGTGGTTTAGACAAGGAAGCATGTTCTATGGGTTCATTCGGGGAAACTTCTGGTGGCAGTCCTTTGCAAGGTCGGGCCTGCTACTCCAGTAAAATAAACACAGTGGGCAGGACGGAGAAGACAGGACGGGGGTGGGGGTGGGGGCAAGTCAGGTGTGTTTCTGGTCTCACTGACGCCTTATGGCATCTGGGCTCACCACGACGAAGCTCGGGCCGGAGGCAGGGCCCTGCATCTGCCCTCTGGACGCTACTCACCCGGCACTCTGCAGAGCAGTAACGAGTGCAGCAGCAGTGAGAGCAGCGGCCGACATTGTCGAGAACACGACTGGTTTAAGCACTGCTCCAAAACTGGATGTGTGGGGAAACGGTCCAAAGCCGAAGCCCACGGCTCTACATTCTTCATTTCGTGGACGTGGACTCTGACATCTCACTAACCTGTAGCACTAGGTGCCCCGGTGCCCTGCTCACTGTGTCTCCGGTTTGTGTGCAGGCAAAGAGCGGTCAAACGAGACTCAGCAGCAGCGACGGGATTAACTCTGAGATACAGGGGTGATATTCAAATTAACACAAGAAGCAAAAAAAAGTCAACAGGCCTCTGATTATTCTACATTTCTCTCTCTCTCACACACTCACACACACACACACACACACTACACATTTCTGCAAAAGAGAAACTGGCAGTTGTTCCAAACCTAAGTGGCAGTGGTGTGTGTTACGTGTGTTAGTCGCTCAGTCGTGCCCGACTCTTGCGGCCCCACGGACTGAAATCCAGCAGGTTCCTCTGTCCATGAGATTTTCCAGGCAAGGATACTGGAGTAGGTTGCCACTTCCTTCTCCAGGGGATCTTCCCAACCCAGGGATCGAACCCAGGTCCCCTGCACTGCAGGCGGATTCTTTACCCACTGAGCTACAAGGGACGCCCAAATGGTAGGGGAACTATCATTAAATCTTCCACATTATAAACCAGTTCTTCTTATGTCCTGATCTCATCTTTATTATACATTTGAAGAAGTCTTCTTGGAAATACAAAGCACAGTGAACAATATTTTGGCTTCAGTTATTACCACTGATCTTTAAAAAATAGTTAACTGTACAATTGAGAATGAAAACACAGCTGTCACCCTTTTTTTCACGAACAGGAAGGTATGAAATCCTCCCAAGCAATGAAATAGTCAGTCAAGATGAATGATGGTAGATAGTTATTTATTGTTCATGCATTTTTATACTAGGTTTTATTTATATATATTTATTTATTGTTTTATTTTATTAATTCACCAAAAGGTATAAGCTTCATGCAGAGGTTTTATCTGCATGCTGTTCTCTAAGTTCTGAGCTCAACTGGGAGCAGATTGTACTCAAGATCTTACTGTTCCATTGTTTCTATTTTCATCAGAATCTTGGCCTGTTTTTGACCACTCCTCACTGCGGGTTCCCTGACTATCTACTTTTTTCTTTTCTTCAACTTTAATATCAGACAGACTTAAGAGGCATAGAAAGACATAGTAGGTACAGTTCTTTTCTTTTAATACATTTAACCTTTCTTTCCTGTCTGTGGGCTTAAAAAACATTCTTCCATTGCCCTAGTAAAATGACAAAAATATCATTTTCCCCCCAAATAGTAGAGGAGGTCAGTAAGCCATATCCACATTGATGAGAAAGAATTCCTTAAGTTATGACTTGAAGGATAACAGTGCAGGTCCTGCCAGGCTAGGACACGAGGGAAATTTAAGGACACAACAGTTTCACGTAAAATATTTTTAAGTTCCGTATGGCAATAGAGAAATACATTTAAAATATAGGGAGGGAGGGGATGTATGTATAATCATGGCTGATTTGCATTGTTGTGCTTCCCGGGTGGTTCAGTGGCAAAGAACTCTCCTGCAGTGCAGGAGACATGGGAGACTCAAGTTCAATCCCTGGGTCGGGAAGATCCCCTGCAGGAGGGTGTGGCAACCCACTCCAGTATTCTTGCCTGGGAAATCCCATGGACAGAGGAGCCTGGTGGGCTACAGTCCAAGCAGTCAAAAAGAGTCAGACACAACTGGACTGACTGAGCACATGGTAGAAACTGAGATAACATTGTAAAAATTAAAAAAAAGTTTATACACATACATATTTATATATACACACACACATATATAATGCCATACCAATGAGGCCATTCCAAAATAAATCTAGTACCTTGCTGAACTTGGAAACAAAGACATGCTCAGTAAAAGCCTTTCTACACTGTACAGCTGGGACACATCTGTTTGAGATTTGTAAAAGGTACACGGCATTTCCAAAGTTTCACTCCCTAGTGACTATCCGAAAACTGGGCAGAATTCTTAGAGTATCTCTCTTACAGCGTGAAGAGATATGCTACCTTGGCAGGAAGCAAGCTGACACAGAGTTCTGCTCTGCGTCACTGAGGCAGCTGGAGGTCCACCCAGGCGGGGTGGGGGTGGGATCTGCTTTCCATGATGGGTGTGCAAAGGAGTTAGATAAATTCAGGGATGACAGCCCTCCCTACAAACCATTATGTGAAGTTAAGGGCAATCCTTTTGTTTTAATCCCTAATTTCCCTTCATAAAACATCCTCAGGCACCACCATAAGGACTGCTTATGTGTTCAGTCAGTTGCTTTCATCACTCCCTCATGTCTGACTCTTTGTGACCCCATGGACTGCAGCACGCAAGGCTTCCCTGTCCATCAGCAACTCCTGGAGCGTGCTCAGACTCACGTCCATCGAGTCAGTGATGCCATCCAGCCATCTCATCCTCTGTCGTCCCCTTCTCCTCCCGCCTTCGACCTTTCCCAGCATCAGGTCTTTTCCAATGAATCGGTTATGCGCAGCAGGTGGTCAAAGTGTGGGAGCTTCAGCTTCAGCATCAGTCCTTCCAGTGAACACTCAGGACTGATCTCCTTCAGGATGGACTGGTTGGATCTCCTTGCAGTTCAAGGGACTCTCAAGAGTCTTCTCCAACACCACAGTCCAAAAGCATCAGTTCTTCAGTGCTCAGCTGGGCTTCCCTGATAGCTTAGTTGGTAAAGAATCGGCCAGCAATTCAGGAGTCTCCAGTTCGATTCCTAGGTTGGGAAGATCCCTGGAGAAGGGATAGACTACCCACTCCAGTATTCTTGGGCTTCCCTGGTGGCTCAGCTGGTAAAGTATCTGCCCATAATGCGGGAGACTTGGGTTCAATCCCTGAGTTTGGAAGATCCCCTGGAGAAGGGAAAGGCTACCCACTCCAGTATTCTGGCCTGGAAAATTCCATGGACTGTATAGTCCGTGGGGTCACAAAGAGTCAGACACGACTGAGCGACTTTCACTTCACTTCAGCTTTCTTTATGGTCCAACTCTCACAGAACTCTTACCCAGAAAATCCCATGGAGGGAAGAACCTGGTAGGCTACAGTGCATAGGGTTGCAAAGAGTAGGACATGACTGAGTACCTCACTTTCACGCACATGCATATATGACTACTGGAGAAACCATAGCTTTGACTAGACAGACCTTAGCTGGCAAAGTAATGTCTCTGCTTTTTAATATGCTGTCTAGGTTTATCATAGCTTTGCTTCCAAGGAGAAGGTGCCTTTTAATTTCATGGATGCAGTCACCATCTGCAGTGGTTTTGGAGCCCAAGAAAATAAAGTCTGTCACTTTATTTTCTGAGCTGTGGTCAAAGTGTGGGAGCTTCAGCTTCAGCATCAGTCCTTCCAGTGAACACTCAGGACTGATCTCCTTCAGGATGGACTGGTTGGATCTCCTTGCAGTTCAAGGGACTCTCAAGAGTCTTCTCCAACACCACAGTCCAAAAGCATCAGTTCTTCAGTGCTCAGCTGGGCTTCCCTGATAGCTTAGTTGGTAAAGAATCGGCCAGCAATTCAGGAGTCTCCAGTTCGATTCCTAGGTTGGGAAGATCCCTGGAGAAGGGATAGACTACCCACTCCAGTATTCTTGGGCTTCCCTGGTGGCTCAGCTGGTAAAGTATCTGCCCATAATGCGGGAGACTTGGGTTCAATCCCTGAGTTTGGAAGATCCCCTGGAGAAGGGAAAGGCTACCCACTCCAGTATTCTGGCCTGGAAAATTCCATGGACTGTATAGTCCGTGGGGTCACAAAGAGTCAGACACGACTGAGCGACTTTCACTTCACTTCAGCTTTCTTTATGGTCCAACTCTCACAGAACTCTTACCCAGAAAATCCCATGGAGGGAAGAACCTGGTAGGCTACAGTGCATGGGGTTGCAAAGAGTAGGACATGACTGAGTACCTCACTTTCACGCACATGCATATATGACTACTGGAGAAACCATAGCTTTGACTAGACAGACCTTAGCTGGCAAAGTAATGTCTCTGCTTTTTAATATGCTGTCTAGGTTTATCATAGCTTTGCTTCCAAGGAGAAAGTGCCTTTTAATTTCATGGATGCAGTCACCATCTGCAGTGGTTTTGGAGCCCAAGAAAATAAAGTCTGTCACTTTATTTTCTGAGCGTGTGTTAGTTGCTCAGTCGTGTCTGGATCTTTGCGACCCCATGGACTGTAGCCCACCAGGCTCCTCTGTCCATGGGATTCTCCAGGCAACAATACTAGAGTGGGTTGCCAGTTCCTTCTCCAACCACAAGAAGTACTATTAAATCTTAACTGAGTAACTCAGACACTCAAGATTTCTACTTAAAGCAATGAATCCCAGCTATGCACAACAGAAGTTACCTTTGGGAGAAAACTCACATACTATTAAGCAAATGATAGTGTTAATTATCCCCAGGTTTATAACAGAGTGGCAGAAATAAAACAATACTATTACTATCTTATATTCCTAAATAATTTACCATTGAAACATTTAAGGAAATTTACACATTTCAAAAATATCAGTTAATCTTTATCATCTTTCTTTACAACTGAGAGCTGTTGTATGCTATCAACTCTATTTTACAGAAGGAAAAACTGGGGCAGCCTTAAAGGAACCAGAAGTACAACATATACCTATGGTTTTTCCATGAAAGAATATCTCCTTTTCATAACAGAGACAGGTTTATGTTATTGGCAGAGAGCAGAACCTGAAACACGAGAACGGGAAGAACAGGCTCCTTCCAGGATGCCCCTGGCAAGCTGAGGTTGACTGGATGTTATTCTAGTCCTTTAAGAAGTCAAGACTCTTACCCTAAATCAAGCTTTCGGGAATGGAAGTAAGTACTTTGGACCGAGAGCCTGGAAACCCGGATTTTGTTCACACCCTTATGTCTACTGTTTCTCTGATTTTCAACAAGTTGCCTAACATCTCTGGTTATAAAATCTAAAATGATGCCATAACACACCATAATTACTTTATGATGTTGTTCATTAAGGTTATTAAGGACACAAGCCCTACCCTGAAAGAGTTCACCTTATCAGTGAAACTTAAACAACATGATAAGCTGTGTAAACCAAATGGTAGCAGGGCACTAACCCCCAAAAATCACAGCGGGGTTTGCAGCAGGTAAAGAGGGGAGGAAGCCACTGACTCCACCAGTGAGTAGGACTGAGGACTCAGAGAAGGCTTTAAATGAGCATTTAGTTTTTAGCAAGACTTTGAAGGGGAAAAACGAGGAGTCTTCTTTTGACCTCCACCTTCTCTGCAGTACCTTTGGACTAAGACACTGTATCAAAGCATAGATCTCAATTACATAAGTCTCGAAACACTGCTCACCACCATCCTTTATCAGGATGACCTCTGGACAAAAGCCAGCACAGCATTTTTCACAGAGAGGACATGGTTGAAATTCTGATTTCACCTGAGTGATTGTGGGCAGGTCAAGGTCAGTCTCTCCACGCGTCACTTACTGCCTCGGTAAAATAATAATAAACTGATACCTACTTCATAAGGGTTTTCTGAAAATTAGATGAATCTTTTTAAAGTATGTTTTTTTATTGTTAGGGATAATGTCTGCTAAAAGAAAATGCACCCAATTTCCATGCTAAAACACAGAGACTTAATTTTTAAAAATATCTTTCATGTATTCGGAAATTTTTCTTTGTTAGAGTCAGTATTTTGAGAAGAAATCCTCTGCCCCAGACATTACTGACACATTTTTAATAGAAGAGGGTAACCTTTCACCCTTAATCTAACTGAGAAAGGATGGAGAGCAGCATATTCATTAGCATAGCTATGGTTTCTGTTTTGTCCCAGGTCCTGTCCTGTCTTGACACTGGAGACATCAAACATGAATACCAACAGTAAAGTGAACAATGGGAAGAGAAACAAAAGCTGATGGAGAAGTTTCACGCAAGTGTTAATAAAATGCTGCAAAAATGCACAGGACCCCACTTACAAACAAACACCGTCCCTACTTGGCTAGGAGATGGCTTCCCTGATCCCTAGAGGCACAGGGAGGACATGAGGGCCTCGGGCTGATGAGCATGGAGAAGAGGGCAGGACTTACAAGCGTGCATCCTCACCAGCTGGCGGTTATAGGAAACGGAGCAGGTGGCAAAGACAGAAAGGACTCGGAACACAGTTATGTTTCCAGGACAAACACACACTAGAGTCGCATACACTGTTTTAGGATTTTGATGGATGAATGATACCTCCCATTTCCTCCGGCTGCTCCAGGTACTAGCTCCTTTGCCTCAGTCAGGTCTCTGCTCAGACTTCACCTCCCCAGAGCCTCCCCATGCACGCTGCAGTTTGTAGCTGCTCCACTGTCTCCCCGTCTTGGCTATACTGTCCTCTCGGTCACTCAATAGTCGCCTGAAATACCACTATCGATATTTACCACTGAGCTCCCCTTATACCACCTCCAAGCAAGCACTTGGAGTGGGACCAAGCAAGCAGGTTATCCAAGCAAGTGCTTTGATTTGTTACTGTGTCCAGACAGAAGATTAAAAACTCAAAAAAGATGAAGAAAAGAATCAGACGTCCTAAACAGACATGTAGGTGATGTGACTCAACAAAAATTAATGATAACATACGATTTTCAGGTATATAATAATTCGGTATCTGCCTAAATTGCAAAATGATGACTACTATAAGGCTACTCATCATTTATCACCATACACTGCTGTTTTCTCTTGTGATGAAGATTTTTAAGATCTACCCTCTCAGTAACTTTCAAATATGTAATACAACACTATTAACTATAGTCACCATGCTCATAATTCTTATAAACTGGAGGAAGATGCTGGAGAACTTGCTATTTTTAATAGTTGGCCATCTCAAAAAGTTGGCCAAAAGCAAAATGTTACTGAAGTTCAATAACTTCATTATATGTGAAACGTACGAACACCAAACTCCAAGAAATATCAAGCATACTATGTTTTTTTTTATAATTTTGTGCAGAATTTACAGAACTCATTTATTAAACTTATTTAAACCAATGTACTAAAATACAGTATATCTTAAAAACAAGGAATAAAACTTCCATATGACCCAGCAATCCCACTTTTGGGCATATACCTTGAGAAAACCATAAAAAAGACATGTCTATGCCAATGTTTATAGCAGCACTAGTTATAATAGCTAGAACATGGAAGCAACCTAGATGTCCTTTGATAGACGAATGGATAAAGAAGCTGTGGTATATGTATACAATGGAATATCACTCAGCCATGGAAAGCAACGAATGTGAGTCAGCTGAACTGAGGTGGATGAACCTATAGAGTGACGCATGTCAGAAAGAGGAAACAAATATCATACATTAACATATACATATGGAATCTAGGAAAATGGTACTGTTGCTGCTGCTGCTGCTAAGTCACTTCAATTGTGTCTGACTCTGTGAGACCCCATAGACGGCAGCCCACCAGGCTCCTCCGCCCACGGGATTTTCCAGGCAAGAGTACTGGAGTGGGGTGCCATTTCCTTCTCCAATGCATGAAAGTGAAAAGTGAAAGGGAAGTGGCTCAGTCGTGCCCGACCCTCATCGCCCCCATGGACTGCAGCCCACCAGGCTCCTCTGCCCACGGGATTTTCCAGGCAAGAGTACTGGAGTGGGGTGCCATTGCCTTCTCTGGAAAATGGTACTGATGAACCTAATTTGCAGGACAGGACTAGAGAGGCAGATATAGAGAACAGGTTTCTGGACACAGCCAGGGAAGGAGACAGTGGGATACATCGAGAGGGCAGCACTGATGCATACACATTACCGTAAGTAAAACAGATGGTGGGAAGCTGCTGTGTGACACAGGCAGCTCGACCGGGAGCCCCACGACGACCTCGAGGGACAGGAAGCAGGTGGGAGGGAGACTCAAGAGGAGGGGATATGCTACACTTGCAGGTGATTTACATTGATGTATGGTAGAAACTAATGCAGCAGTGTGAAGCAATTATCCAGTGAAAATAAATTTAAAAGCTGATAAAGAGAGAAAATAAAACGTAAGGGTAAATTTATCACAGTCCATCTGAGGGGCACAGGTAACTGCAGAATCAGAGAAGCTTGAACCTGGCTCGCCAGGCGACACCAAATCGAGTCTCAACTTCACAAGCACCTTCTGACAAGGAAACTTCAGAGTCAAAGATTCTGCTGAGAGTGCATCTCTATAAGTAGGATTAAAATAGGCTACTGGAATGGCAAAACAGCCCAAGCCCCACTGGCTCCCTGAAAGGGCCCCTGGGCAAAAGCTACTGCCGGTCGGACAAAAAGAATTGCCAGTGGCAAGGAAGAGCAGCCTGCAGAGTCTGTTCTCAGGGAGACAGCAGCCTGGCGTTCTCCCCACTTGAGGGCCTCAGGAGATACTGCCAGCTCCTCTTTCTGAAATGTGGTCCCTGGCCGCCCCTAGAGACTGTGCCGCAGAGACCCGCCAACAGCCCTCCGCCGCGGACTGCATCGGAAGTGACGCGGCCAGTGTTTGGCGCTCAGCTCTTCCATCAGGCCAGCCTCCTCCATTCGATTAGACTGCCAGTGCTTGGAAGCGCCTCCCGATGCCCACCTTACTTCACAGGGGCAACAGGACTGCATTCCGACAAGGACTGCAACAAGCAGCCTAAGCTGCTACAACAGCCTGCAGCGCTTATCACCTCACTCCACCCGCAACTTATTTACGCTAAGAGGTTTTACACCCACCACCTTATCATAAGTGATCTTTAAAAAAGACAACAGGCCCCAATGGAGCCACCTGTGCTCAGCCCACCTCACCAGACCAAGGCTTATTAACACAACCTCCCCCAAGGAATGGTCTTCGCCACCTAGTCTGGACGCTTCTTGTCAGCACCACAGGAAATCTGCTAGAGGCCCTTTCCACCCCCCCTAGAGGAACATGAGGTGACCCCCATCCCCTCGTCCCTTCCCTCCTGCCTAGAAAAGCCTTCCGATTTATACAGCTCCTCCGAGCTCTCTGCTGCCCAGCTGACCGATGGTTTAATAAAGCCAATTATACCATTAAATTTGTTTCATTGTATTTTTGTTATCGAACAGTCATTGTTTTGTACTGATAATCATTCAACCTGTTTGTTGTACCTTCTCCAATTTGTCTTTGTTTAACAAACATTTTTCAGTATTTCAGACATCAGTATATTTCATTAAGCTTTTAAATATTCTATTGTATTAATGTTATATTTTAAGTGACAAATGTTTAACATAAAATATCGATTATTCTCGATAACTAAGTTATAAGTATAACTTAATAGTGTCAATAACAAAAAATTTTTTGTTGGTTATCTATTTTGTTTTCTTCCAGTTACACATATTATGGAATATTGATCGTGTTCCCCGTGCCATACAGTAGGTCTTTGTTGGTTACCTATTTTAAAAATAGCCATGTGTGCATGTCTATCCCAAACTCCCAATCTATCCTTTCCCACTAGCCTGCTCCCCTGGTACTCGTAAGTTCATTCTCTAAGTCTGGGAGTCTGTTTCTGCTTCGTAAATAAGTTCATTTATATGATATCACTTATATGCAGAATCTACTACTGCCATTCTAATTTATCCCATTCTCATTAATGGCAAAAAAAATTTTTAAGTGAATTAAAAAAATAAGGAAAATAAAAGAAATACACACACACACACACGCACGCACACACACACACAGAAAAAAATATATAAAATCACTAGTCTAAACACCAGAGAGAACAGTTTGGTATATAAGCTTCTAATTATTTTACTATGTTCACACTTGCCACAAAACTATGATATCATACTTGTTTCCTTTAAACACCACTTCTTATATAATCACATGTCATTTAAAAACTGATTGTAAGAGTGACACTATATAGCTCTTGGTGGTCATTAAGCTGTTTCCAAGATACTGATTAAAAGGTGCTTACTCCTTGGAAGGAAAGTTATGACCAACCTAGATAGCATATTAAAAAGCAGAGACATTACTCTGCCAACAAATGTCCATCTAGCCAAGGCCATGGTTTCTCCTGTGGTCAGGTACGGATGTGAGAGTTGGACTGTGAAGAAGGCTGAGTGCCAAAGAATTGATGCTTTTGAACTGTGGTGTTGGAGAAGACTCTTGAGAGTCCCTCAGACTGCAAGGAGATCTAACCAGTCCATCCTAAAGGAGATGGTCTTTGGAAGGAATGATGCTAAAGCTGAAACTCCAGTACTTTGGCCACCTCATGAGAAGAGTTGACTCACTGGAAAAGATTCTGATGCTGGGAGAGACTGGGGGCAGGGGGAGAAGGGGATAACAGAGGATGAGATGGCTGGATGGCACCATCAGACTCGATGGACGTGACTTTGAGTGAACTCCAGGATATGGTGATGGACAGGGATGCCTGAGGTGCTTCAATTCATGGGGTCGCAAAGAGCTGGACAAGACTGAGCGACTGAACTGAACTGAAGAGACTGATGGTGCTCCTTCTGCTAATATTCTGTCCCTAAAGTAAGAATTAAGTTATTAGGGACCTCCCTGGTGGTCCAGTGGTTAAGAATCCACCTCCCAATGCAGTGGAGCTGGGTTCGATCCCTGGTCCGGGAAGATCCCACGTTCCATGCACCACAGCTGCTGACCCATTCTCTAGGGTCCACACGCTGCGACTACTGAAGCCCATGCACCTGGAGCCCACGTTCAGCGATAAGACAAATCACCGCGCTGAGAAGCCTGCGGGCAGCAACGAAGACCCAGCATAGCCAAAATACACAAACAACAGTTTAAAAATTAAGTTCTTAAGTAACACTTAAGTTTGTTCCGTGTGCCAGACATTGAGCATCTTTACAGGGGGCCGTTCTCACTGTGAGGCTTCTGCATGACCCACTGCCCTCCCTGGAATATTCTTACACAAGCTCTCTGTGTCCAAAGATGTTATGGACTTCCTTTTGTTGTCATTCAGCTGATTCAGATATACCCCCTTCCTCTCCATAAATTATTCCCCATCAAGGGTGAAGGCACCGGCACACGGCTGGTGCACACAAGAATTTCTAAAATGAATCAACGATCCATCTAGTTTCAAAGCTCAAATTCTTAATTCTGTACTATCCAGCGATAAAACTTTCGTACATACATTTCTATCACCATAAATATTTCCTTGAGGAAATCAGTATTGCACGTTTAATTTCAAAATTGTCATCAGGCTGCTGAGGAATTTAATAAACTACAATATATAAACACGGAGACTCCAAGATTATTTCTTCTTTCTCCAAAATGTCAACTATACTGAAAATATAAACAGAATAAGTCAACAGTACACACAGAATAATTTCTAAAAATCAGATGTAATGAAAACTGCATTCTTTCAATATAGCCGTGTATGCACGTCTATCCCAAGCTCCCAATCTATCCTTTCCCACTAGCCTGCTCCCCTATCTGAGCAGGTTTATGCTCAGAAAGAAAAGGAAATATTCAAAAGAATATTTCAAAATATTCAAATGTTTTGAATATTCAAATATTTCATATTTCAAAAGAAATATGCAGATTCCAAACAGATTTTTTTTGGAGCTAAAAGATTACAGTTTCTATTCCACAGTCCTTGTCAAAAGTACTGCTTCTGAGAATGGTGGGTAACCTGTTTTAATCAACTTTATTGCAGGAAAGGATGGATTGTAAAGGAAAGACAAGACCCATAAAATGGAGCTTAAAAACCTAAACCTTATTCTTTCAGTCTAAATGTATAACTGTGAAGAGGCACTCCTCATTGAAAACAGATAAAACGTCCCCAGAACTAGACTGCTGCCAAACTCTTGTAGAGGATGCAAACCGCTGCCTTTACGGCACTGCCGTGTCCCCATGCCAAAGTGCACCATGGAACAGCCCGGCTGCACGCAAAGTGGCGAGGGCGGGGGCGCCTTAGCCTGGTTCTAAGATAATCGCTTTGCTCTGTCTCCACTTCAAGAGTCTTTCTCTAACAGGAGGAGACACTGTCTTCTGGGGAAAAAAAAAATCCCACTTTTATTAGCTCTTAATTATAGTGTCGCTGTTCCCAATGTTACACAACAGCAAAGATCTCTGCCTGTATTGCCATTATCAACTCTGTTTTCAGTATGGGTGACTCAGAATAATGTCTGCTTCCTCAAATTTGACATGCGGGATTGAATTTTCAAAACCTTCGCTGATAGGCAATGTGTAAATCCCTCTAAAGTGAGTGAACCCCCCTAACCTTCTCAAGACACTTTCCAGCACTCCTTACATCCGAAGCGCTTAAAATGAGATAAAAAATGTGAAACAAATATGGCTCCCACACTCTTAAAAAGCAATGAACATTTCCATATTTCAAATAGAAACAAATCTCAGATGGGTAAAAATCACTGAAGAATCTATACTGGAAATGTGTTTAAAATATTTCGAAATTATTAAAGTGATAGGTCCACATAATTAGCCACTTTTAATTCACTTCTCCCAACTCTTTCAATCCATTTTCCAAAAGGAACCACTTCTTAACATTTACTGTGTCTCAGGGTATAATGCAGGAGATGCAGGTTCTATCCCTAAATCAGGAAGATCCCCTGGAGGAGGAAATGGCAACCCACTCCAGTATTCTTGCCTGGAGAATCCCATGGACAGGGGAGCCTGGTGGGCTGCAGTCCATGGTGTCCCAAACAGCTGGACACAACTGAGCGACCAACACAGGGTAGTTAATTTGCATCATGCCCTTAAACAAGGTGCTAACAGACTGCAAAATTCTCCATTGATTTTCTGCTGAGAGAGATGAGGCTTCAGCACATGTGACTGCTCCATCCCACCTGCCCAGTACATCTCTACGGCTTTTATTTGCATCGCTGTGTTGCCTCTTAGAGAAGGAAATGGCAACCCACTCCAGTACTTTTGCCTGGAGAATCCTACGGACAGAGTAGCCTCGTAGGCTGCAGTCTATGCGGTAGCAAGAGTCAGACATGACTTAGCGACCAAACCACCATGTGTCGCCCCAGCAGCTTCAAGCACATGCATTATTTCCTACGTCCTGGGTATTAGGCAGCCTGTTTCTACTTCCTTCTAAGAGCATCATGATGTGTATAACTGTGTGTGTAACTATATCTATACACATCAGTTCAGTTCAGTCGCTCAGTCGTGTCTGACTCTTTGCAACCCCATGAATCGCAGCACGCCAGGCCTCCCTGTTCATTACCATCTCTCGGAGTTCACTCAGACTCACGTCCATCGAGTCTGTGATGCCATTCAGCCATCTCATCCTCTGTCGTCCCCTTCTCCTCCTGCCCCCAATCCCTCCCAGCATCAGAGTCTTTTCCAATGAGTCAACTCTTTGCATGAGGTGGCCAAAGTACTGGAGTTTCAGCTTTAGCGTCATTCCTTCCAAAGAACTATATATATATATGCAGTCATGTATAGAAACTATTTCTGTAAATGTAATTTATACCTTTCTCCACTTGATCTGTTATAGGCTTAGATAAATGAATAAAACTATTTGATTATGTTAAAAAAAACTAAGAGCAGCATGATGGTTCTCTTCCTGTGTCCCTTGGGTTCTCTGATCTCTGCTTTCATATCCCAAATTCTTCCACCTGCATCTCACAGGGTTAAGGTGAATCTCACAGGATTAAGGGAAACAATATTCACATCCCATTGTATAAAGGCTCTTCCAACTTTATTTACTAATGCCAACTGTCTTCCAAAGTGGGGAGGCCACCAGCTCTGACGTTGCTCTAAAATGCCAACGTTTGGTATTGTTACTCTTTCAAATTCTGGCCAATGCAACACATGAGAAATGATTTCTACTGATATAATTAAATCTTTTACATCTCTCAATGTGAAAAACGAACACAATCTTACTACTGTGTTGAAGGTTTAAGGTATTACACTGGTGAATACTAATTTGGGGGTTTGGGTTTTATAACTGTTATTTTTCCTGAACAAGTTTGAAGAAAAATACCAATTGTTTCTAAACTTCCCATTCAATCAGGTATGCTATAAAGTTTTAAAAATTTTATTATGAAACATTAAGAGGTGAGAAGGTTGTCTGGAGCAATAAACACACAAGTACCAAACGTTGGAGAATTACATGACAGCTGAACTGCTGTGTCCTCCTCGTGGACTGCACATTCTTCCCCCTGCCAGAATAGGTTTCTGTATATGAATGAAGTCCCATTAAAAACCGTGCTGTGTTGCATGCTTTAAGATGTTACACATTTCTCTGCAAGTGAAAATTTTCATTACACGTTACCTTTTGTGAGAGTCATTCATGTTAAGAATTGTAACTCTAGTTATTTGCTTTTCACAGTTACATAGTTTTCTGTTACATAAATTATATGAAACCTTTCCAATGTTTCAAGGGCCATTTATGTTGCTTTATTTTGAGCTATTGTAAGGTTGCTATGAACAATCCCTTTCATGTAAAACAGCAAGAGTTTCTGAGGATGCACACTTTGGACTGGATTAACTGAGACACAGGTGTAAGTTCTTCCAACTTTATTTATTATTGCCAACTGTCTTCCAAACTGAGGAGGCTACCAACACTCACACTCCTCTAAAATGCTTGCCAACATTTGGTATATTATTCTTCCAAATTCTGGCCAACGTGACATGTGAGATGATGTTTCACTGCGTGTTTAATTTGAGGATCCTTGGTAATCTGAGGATTATTGGCAAGGCTGAGGGTTTCTTCATATATTTACATATGCCATGCTAAGCCACTGTGGTCATGTCCGATTCTCTGCAATCCCTGGACTGTGGCCCACCAGGCTTCTCTGTCCATGGAATTCTACAGGCAAGAATACTGGAGTACCATCCCCTTCTCCAGGGGATCTTCCCAACCCAGGGATGGAGCCTGGGTCTCCTGCACTGCAGGTGGATTCTTTGCGGTCTGAGCCAGTGTAACAATATATCCTTTCACTGGTTTTGTTTCTCTAAATCTTAAGAGAGCTTTCTCGGAACCCTCCTACACAGTAAGTGGGAATGTAAATTGGTATGGTCACTATGGAGAATGGTATGCTGCTGCTGCTGCTAAGTCGCTTCAGTCGTGTCCGACTCTGTGCAACCCCATGAATGGCAGCCTACCAGGCTCTGCTGCCCCTGGGATTCTCCAGGCAAGAACACTGGAGTGGGCTGCCATGTCCTTGTCCAATGCATGAAAGTGAAAAGTGAAAGGAAGGTGTTCAGTCGAGTCTGACTCTGAGCGAGCCCATGGACTGCAGCCCACCAGGCTCCTCTGTCCATGGGATTTTCCAGGCAAGAGTACTGGAGTGAGGAGCCATTGCCGTCACTGGGAGAACAGTATGGAGGTTCCTTTAAAAACTGAAAACAGAGCTACCTTATGACCCTGCAATCTCACTCCTGAGCATATACCTGGAGAAAAACAGGATCTGAAAGGATACGTGCACACCAATGCTCATTGCAGCTCTGTTTACAATAGCCAGGACATGGAAGCAACCTAAATGTCCATCAACAGATCCACGGATAAAGAAGATGTGGTTCATATACACTGCAATATTACTTAGCCATTGAGAGAGCATTATTTACCCAAAGGTCATTAAGATGTTTCACATTTTGCTCTAAACATTTTAGATTTTGTCTCTCCAATGTTTGCCTTTAATCTACATGAAACTCATTTTTGCAGTTGGGCTGAGGTGGGGGAACATACTCAGAAGCACATACACCCTACAGCCCCCATCTACACCCACCTGAATTCCATATGCACAAACTCACCATACACACCTCATCCCTTCCACACACAACCCCATGCCCCCACAGCACACACATCACGCAGTCGCCTAGCGCACTTACACACACCCTCAGCACCGTTTACTGAAACACTTCTGTAGTCTTTAAATGACCTCAGTCACTGCCTCTGTTTCATGACCACATTACCATAAACACTAACATGGCTACTTCCGGACCCTCCTATCTGCTCCACCGTCCTCTGGGTATCTTGTCGTCTGGGAGAAGGTCAGCATGGCCCAGCTGCACTTCTCAGTTCTGAACATTTTATGTGGTATCTTAGCTAACAATATGCATTTTTAAAAATCTGTGCTGTGGCATCTAGATTGTAATCACCTGTACAGTATGTATTGTACACCTAAAGGGAAGCGCCCAAGTGGAGAGAGGCTGTATTTAAGACAGTCCTCGTGCGTGTATATTTTCAGGCGCTTGAGGAGTGTTTAATTCAAGGAGGAAAGAAAGTTCATTTCTTGGACCTCTACTGACGTAGAGTGGGCCTTCATTTCTTGCCACGCTGACACTGAGGTGGGAGCACAGCGCTAGGCAGAGCCTCTGCCCCTCTGTCTGCCCCTGTCCCCGCAGGCAGCGCCAGTCTCAGTGGTGGGGGGTGGGGGGGGCGGTCAGGGGAGGTGGTCCACGATGTCGGAAGACTCGGGGGCTTGAGAAGCAGTGGCTGTGTGTAAGGAGGCCTGGCATGATGAGACGGGGGCTTGTGGGAAGGATGGTCAGCCACGAAATGCAGATAAATCCACACAACTCAATTTACAAGAGTGCCGGGCTGGCCAAGTGAAAGACATGCTTAGACCTGTCTCTTATACACTTTGTTTTTTTTTTACTTTTGGTTGGGATGGGAGGCTTGATGGCTGAAGACAAAAAGTTGAGAGCCCTGGAAGAACATGAGACAGAGAGAGTACTCTGATCTGAAAGGGTTAGATGTGTATAAGAGACAGGGCATGATGAGACGGGGGCTTGTGGGAAGGACGGTCAGCCACGAAATGCAGATAAATCCACACAACTCAATTTACAAGAGTGCCGGGCTGGCCAAGTGAAAGACATGCTTAGACCCTCTGGCCCCAGGCTGAGACCTCTAGTCACCCAAATACGTGCCCCGGTCCTGATGGCACAGACACGGAGAACGTGAATGTTTTCTAGGCACACATTCTCATGGGCACTGCTTCTAATAATGTGCCATAGTGAGTTTGGTATAATCAGATTTTAGTTTCACCAGATTTCCTGACATTCTGTAGCTTTGGCTAATAAATTTAAGATGAATTTCCCCCTTAGTCAAATGGGGATAATAGTAGTAATACCTGCTTCACAGGGTGAAGATTAAATGAAGTGCTTAGGAAAAAGCACTAATATTGAGTAACCACTTGATTATCTTTCTTATTCATCATCATTTAGTATATTCATATTTAGAGTACCTTGTTTCCCCTTTTTTTGATTTCCACAGATATCTTTCATTGGTTAATAAAAATAAGAGCATGTATGGAACTTTATTTTTCATTCTGCCCAACAAAATCCAGAAGATACATTTTGTTTTCTAAATTTGACTGTTCAAAGCTTGCCCTCAGTGTCAGAGTTAATGGGTCTGATAAACACATATACTTCTATGAGACAGAACATTTGCTTTTAATCATGATTTGTTTCCTGGACAAATTTCTGAGCTAAGCATATCTTTAAAGTGATAGTGAAAGTGAACACATATCTTTAAAAGACTAAATAAATAAGAGGAAAGAAAATCTCCAAGTTAAAAAAAAAAGTGTTTATATGAGAAATTGTAATACTCTGACAAATTAATTACTTCAGAGTAAATTTAAAAAATGAAAGATATAAATCTTGAGTTGGACAGGTGGTCCTTTACAGACAAGTTAACCAGGTTTTCCTCTTTCCACAGGCTTTTGGCCCAAACCTTCACTCATGAAAAGCTGTCGCCAGAGCACCCACCCACGCATACACGTACGCACAAACGCAAGAGTCCTGAGGCTGGAGGCCGAGGGGCTCCCCTCAGCGTAAGGCAGCCGGACACTCGTTCCCCACTGACCACTCCAAAACGAGAACAGCAGGACAGTTAAAGGAGGAGGCTGTGCCCTCCCCAGACCCACGTATTTCTCATTCCTGAAGTCAGGAGAGCTCCTCAACCACATGTGCGCAGAAAAGCTCCTTGGAGGTCAAAGGGAGTGATGTCAACTAACGTAAGTTACCTGTACTTCTTTGCAGTAGAAACCATCTTGGCTAAGAGATGCATGTGCACACAGGGAAGGATCCTGATACACACCAAACGCGGACTGTGAACCAGGCAAATCAGAATGAGGGGCCAAAGGGAAACCGAAAGAAACGCCCCATGTAAGTGACTTAAGCTGCTGTGAGGGTGCAGCTCGGGGACGCTCGCTCCGAGTCTGCCCGTGCGTCCACCCTCACGTACCAGACTCTTCCCTCTTAATAACTCTTTCACTGACATCACTACTTTCTGTCTTTGCGGAAATTCTTTTGTGCAAAGCCGAAGGGCCAGCGCCCTTGTCACTGACCACTGGTCTAGCGGCTGGGATCTGGGGCTTTTGCTGCGTGACCTGGCCCCTGTCTGTGGCTGGGAACCCAAGCCCTGCTCCAAGGACGTTTCAGGCCACCTGAGATGGCTACAGTGAATATGATGAATCCAAATAAGTTTCTACAGACTTAGCAGAATAATGTGCCCAAGAGGCATCATTACACAAACTTCTCAAAAATTATTCGGCTCTTCCCTTCCAGGAAAGCTCCACTACTGCTTTTCACTCTTTTAAGATACTAGAAATGCAAAGTGATGTGTTTTAAAACACAGTAGATATGAGTAATATAAAACGCATTTTAAAACTGCTGATGGTGACCAGCTCTTAAAACAGAAGGATGCGTTCAGAAGTGGGTCAGGCGATGGTGCAGTAAGCTATCCAGGAGTGAGACTAACCAGTTAAAGCAGATATGACCAGAAGTCCAACAAAAGGGATGGGGGGTGGAGAGGCGATGGAAGAGATTAGCTGGGAAGAAGACAAATCCCGTTCTGGCATTCCACAGAAACACTTGATCACACTCAAATACCTAGAACTCCTTGTCACTTTCTTAACTCAGTTAAATACTAGGTCTTGAGGACTGAGGCAACTAGGAAGAAATTTCTTAACAACAGGGATCAATAATCAGGATAGTTCTGGCTAAGCTTATTAAAGACTAACCACTGCAGAAACTACATCATAGCAACTAGAAAACATAATAATATATATAAAACAATAGTTTTCAAGCCCCATATAATAGGCAGATTTGAACTGAAAGAAGAGAAACTTGAAGAGAGAAGAACAACTCAGGTAAGCCCAGATTACTGCCTGGAGGAGGTGTCTTAACTAAGATCCAGAAATAAAGAGGGTGCCTGGAGCTGTGTGCTGAGTTGATGAGCTGAAGAGGAAGTTTGGTGAGGCTGAGGTGGCTGTAATTTATGGAGCAGAGATAGAGAGAGAGAGAGAGCGCGAGCGAGCGAGCGAGTGAGTGAGCTGTGCAGAGACATAGCTCTGAAGATCTGCTGAGGAATCCCAGGCTCTTGGCTGGGGCACT